>KZ308998.1:210889-230745 GCA_000376725.2 Ladona fulva
GTTACATTTATATTATTATAGAACTTCAGTTATAGACCAGAAGTTTTGAAAAACATCCTAACTTGTTTCCTGAAATTTGAACTGATAACGTAATGATTGTGATAGCAATGTCAAGCATGTAGGATGAGGGAAAAATATAAATAATGTTATTTGTACTTAAGAGCTACCATGATTCTGTTTCAATAAAATTGTATGATGATGTAAAAATGTTGTCATTTCTCATTTAATTTTTAAAACAATTACTATTTCTCTTTGACTTTTAATCTAAAATGTCTGTGTTTTTAATTAGCTATTACAGAGACTGGGTAAAAGAATACTTGATGCACCAAAGCTATTTACAGCATTTTATGACAAAATTTTCAAAACAATTTTCCAAAATAAACTAAGTTTTTTCCTTACATCTGCATAGACCACCAGAGATAAAATAACTACTTATTCACAATCATATTAAGCTGTCATTTAAACTCCAGAAAGATCAGGAATATACTAACAACATAGAAAGTCCATGAAACATTGTAAAAATACTACAAGGTAAATGCTTTTTTAAATTAAAGAAAAAGCTATAAAAGGTTATTCAAAAATTTCCAAGATATTAAAATATAGGAGGTGTATATTTTACTAAACTCGATTAATGAAACAAAAACCTACAAAATGAAAGGATAAACATGAAATTATTTTCCCTGAATGTGTTGCTTTCAAATTGTGGTGCATCTTATATGCCAACACATCTAACACACTGCAAAACATAGTACACATGGATGTAAATAAAAATATTTTAATTACTAGGCATAATGAGGGGCACAAAATTGTTAGGTAGAACCAAAGAAATGAGTTTTCAGAGAACAGCATTTTCAACATATGATACCTATTCAAATAGGACATGTTAAATAAAAAGAGCCTGATCAATTCCATTCACACATTGTTCTAGTTAAATGATTTTAAAATTTATGAGAAGAGAAAGAGTTATATACGAAGAAAAATTAAAGGCTTTCAAAAAGGTGAGAAATGGGAACCACTGAATATAAATTCTGATAGGTTCTCTTCAGAGATATGCATTCTATTAATGTTGGAGTAATTGTGACAGAATATTTCCTATGCTTCCATAGTAAATAATAACTCTCGAACTCTCAGAAATTGCATTAAAAGAATTCATCCTGGAAGCCCATATAGAATATATATAAATTATATATAACAATCTTCAGATATCTAATGCAATAACCTTAAAAGATGTTCCTTAGTTTTCATCAGCCTTTCACTTTTGGTTTTCAAATCACTCAGTTCTGCAACTTCATTCATCAGCCTCATCTTGGCTTCTTCAATTTCTTTTAGCTTGTTCAGTGTTGTTTGGTTATCTCTCTCATACTTTGCCTTCAGTTCCTGTAATAATCTGAGGAAAATTTTTATATTATTTGAGGCAAATCATTGAATGAGACACATATTAGAGGGAATAATTAACCAATGGCATGCATTTTCAAAGTGGTATTGGAGAGAATTTTGTTTTGGCATGCAGAATGCTATCATTGCCATTCTTGCTCTTCATTTAACACATTTCATTAGCATATAATACATAAATAATATCTTAAGCCCATCACTGAATTAATAACAAACATAAGGTCAAAATTTCACTCTATGTAGGGTACCACATTTTAATGTAAGCTTCCAACAAATACGGCACCCCTCTGACAAATTTTGAGGTATAACAATCATTTGGAAATGTTATAAACATTATTAACATTAACATTACTTTCAGATGATTCAAAGGTCATTAGAAACTCAACTAAGATCATCTCAATTCACTGTTACAAGTATCTCAAACAAAATCATTGAGAAAGCAATTCAAACAGCTGCAGAACTGTAATTCCAATGGCTTCTCAAAACACATGCTTTTTCATCTCCAAGAGCTTTTAAATTCAATGTCAGTGACCTATTTGCAGTAAATATCTTTTTCAAGTTATGATTAGTGTTGATCTTTGCTTAGTTATGAATAGAGCTGCATCAGCTGCACTGTTACTTTTTTTAACACTATTTCTAAACCTCTGTCAATCCAAAATGTATTTATTTGACAATAAAATGGGCCTGTATCTCTCAGCTTGTTTCATTTGTTCTTCTGTCTGTTCTCCTGCTGAAAGAAAGTGTTAGCTACACAGAGGCAGAATACCAATTGCAGAAGTCTTTCATCATTTATCCGCTGTCATTTCTTTTTTTCTCATCCAAACTCTCCCACTTCTCCCCATATTTGCCTAACCCAACTAGACTGCAATCCACTCCTTACTTATGATTATAGGTTTTCCCTGCCCTCTTCCCTCCCAATCATCCCCTCTCTCTGTTATTAAACTAAGCCTAGTTTACCTTACCTCAGATCACTAGTGACTATGTACACCTGAACTACCCCAATGTTTGCT
Organism: Ladona fulva; assembly: GCA_000376725.2. Taxonomy (NCBI): domain Eukaryota; kingdom Metazoa; phylum Arthropoda; class Insecta; order Odonata; family Libellulidae; genus Ladona; species Ladona fulva. The sequence goes on from KZ308998.1 coordinate 213,292, forward strand.
GGCTCAGCTGATACTACCACTGTCATGACATTGTTGCATATTGTGACTTATGTTGTCTTATCTGGTGCTAGTTCAACCCACTTCTGGCTGGTATTTCTTCCACAGAAATAACAGCTGAGATCATTTTGTGCACATGGGCCCCTAGTAGAGATCAAACCCAGATGAAATTTGATCAAAAGTAAATGTGCCACCCACTTGGCTATCCATAAGTCCAGTGAAAATAACACTGACATCATCAATCCAAAAATCTCTTCCATCTACCACCCTTATTTGTATATCCTCAGTTGATGCATTAATGGTGAACAACTTCATTTTTGCACTACATTTCCATGCATTTTACAGGTCCAGTAAATTACTATCCTAAAGTATGAACTAATGTTGCATTAATAATTTGTTATACCGTAGAACTGGCATTAAAACAATACATGAAGGTGACACATTTGACAATTGGTCTCTCATGGTGTTATAATAATAATTATATATATTTGTCAATAGACCTTACATAATAAAGTAAAAGACATTTTCAGATCAAAATAATTGGATACAAGAATAAAGAAACACAAAAATTTTATTTCAGAATTACAATCATAAAAGTCATCTTGGGAATACAAGGAATTACATGTGAAAAGTTTTAAAAAAAAAGCTCTAAACCTTTTTGCATCCAGATTATGAATGTTAGAAGGAAGTTCATTAAAAAGTTGAAGGCGCTTAACACAAAGTGGTTTGGAAAGCCTGTGGTAAAGTATATCAAGAGTATTCTTATATCTGGTATTGAAACTATGTACATTGGAAAAAAGAAATCTTCCCGAGTGATACTTGGTGGAAGTTCATTATAGAAACACTTGCAAAAGCCAAAACTTGTACAAATTCNTCAATTAATCGGCAATATTTTATCAGATAAAATTACATACATACATATATATATATATATATATATATATATATATAAATCCACTATTACTCCTTCAGTAATGCAAAATATCTTTAGAAACAATGAAGCTGCTTTAGAGGTAAAAGGAAAAATATGTGCCAATAAATTCCACAAGCAAACAGAAAATGCTTAAAACCATAACCTTATTTTCAACCTAAATCAGATTTATTCCATTTACCATGGTGATTTTTTAAGTTATTGATCACCCTCTACTCTTAACATAAATTTTACAGAACAAAGAAAACTGTGGATACTGTCAAAGCATTGTGTGGCAATTTTAAATTACCCCATTCCTATATAAGAACAAAAAATGAATGAGGAATTTGAGAACAAACAGGTCTTCCCTTTCCAAGATATACTCAGACCTGAGCCCAAAAGACTGCCAGGTTGACCTGTCCCAAACCTGCCCCATGCAGACCTCTTGCAGCTACTTCACTGGAGTACCTTTCATCTGCTTCCTTCCTATTGACCCATTTGGCGTAGGTGACCTTACCAGGAGTTAAGTTCCAGCCAGTTTAGCTCTCAACATCAAGGGAACATTCAACCCTTTAACCCAACAAGGTTGTTGCCCACATAATTACCTTTTAGTTAAATGGGGTAAACCTTCCTATTCAAACTTTCATCCAAGGCATATCTCTGCAGTAGGGAGAGAAACTATGCTAAAAAAAGGAAGATGGTAAATTTATACATCAATGAGAAATGAAGGCAGTGCTCAAGAATTGACCCTGGAATATGATAATGAGATAAAATACTTGACAATATCTAACCCATCTATGACCACAGAGAGCTAATGACTTAATGGAGCTTCAAGTCTATTTATAATGTGATATAAAGAGTCTACGAAATCCTACAGAAACAGAACATTAGTAAACTTTGCAAATAAGCAGTTTAGGCTGAATATGATTAGAGGAGAAATGAAAAATGCTTTTTATTTTATGCTTTGATAATATGACGTTAAATCTAAGATATTTCATTACATCTGAGCCCTGGATTTGCATCTCAGTCCCCGATGCTCTTACCGATGCTTTGGCTTTCCGTGACGGATTGCATCGGATTTAGGGCGAGAACGCTTCGTGGAGGCAATGGGATGGACGAGAATCGATCCTTTGTATGGTTTAGGATGTATAGGGAGAGAGAAAGTTAAGCGTATAAGGAAACGATCTCATATGCGTGAAACACGGCTTTTCTGAATGCATCGAGACTCGCGGTTATAAGGTCTTATCTCGGCACGCTTCTAATATCAAATGTAAAACAACCAAAAGAGTGAATTTGATAACCCAGCGATGAATCAGGAAAACGATCTATCATTAAGTGTATTGGTTCATTGGTTTTCAGTTATTAGCAGGGCATCGAACCGCAATATTTAGTTCCGGTTTTCCGGTTTTGCTCCGGTTCAACGAGGAAACCGAATTTCGTTTAAGTTCCGGTTTCGCTCCTTCTGCATGTGTCGAACCGGTTAGAACTTTTTTTTGCTCCGATCATTGAACTATACTTTTGAAATTATTTGAAAATTTTTTCTAACTTTTTTCATACACTCTACATTACGCTAAATTTGAGAATAAAACTAAGTAACACTAGTTGCCAGTCGTAATTACGCATTTTTAGCCAACCTTCTCCAATTAGCATTATGTATAACATAATATAGTATAATGTAATGTAACAGAATGTAATGCAATGTACGAGAATAGTAATGTGTTTGATCTCCCCCCTGCCACACGCCGGAAGGCGGCTTGCAGGGTACTTATGTAGATGCAATGCAATGCAATGTAATGTAATGCGATGCAATGAAATGCAATGCAATGTAATGNGGTTAGACTTACTGGAACAGATAGAAATTTTAAATTACAAAAAATTAACGAACGGAAACATTTTAAATGAGTACCTGTTTACTTCCCATTCCCCTTTTTTGGACATAAGTGACTTGTATGACTGATTGTGAATTTTACCTATTTATTTACATCCTGATTGTGTATTGACGAGGCTATTTTCCAGCCGTATTTATTTTATCTTATCAGAAATCTATAAACAGCTGTTAACTTCAACCCAACGGGATTCCTCACAAACAACCCATTTCCCCTACACCCTCCCCACCAAAACTCCCCTCCTCACATCTAACTATTTCACCCTCTCCCCCAACACCTCCTATCACCCCTCTCTTCAAAGTGTATATAAGGAACAAGGTAATCTTTTTCTTTACCTGATGATGTTGCACTGCAAGGAAACCCGGGTCGTTTTTAATAAATGTATGTGGAAGTGACAAAGTGTGTTCTTTTCTTTGCTACCATGAAGAACTTCCACAAAGTAATGCCTGAAACTATTAATTTTAAGGAGATGAACTTGTTTCAAGAAGAGATGAAAAGGCTGCAATGAATACACAAAAGTGATGCTTATTCTGTAAGTTCAGTACTAAGGTATTCATTACTCTCTACACACTGATCTTCTTTTACAGCTCTGATAATGATTATTATTAATCATTGTTTCTAAGTTCGTCTAATGGTGAAACATTTTCATGTTCACTACTCTCCTAACTTTTAATTTCATCATGGTTTTTAATTGCAAATGGTGTAATGATCTTCTCAAGTATTCTTTAACTCTACAACTCTAAATCATTAAATTGAAATCATGGTCGTATACATATCTTTGAACACAAAAATTGCACCCTTTATAGGGGTCAATACATTTCATATATTGTGATTGAATGTACCTGCATTAATAAAAATATAGCAAATTATGTGATGACTTTACAAACTCATACTGATCATTATACTTCCATTAATTCAAATGTATTTGCTATTATGCTTTTGCCTGTTTAGGTATCATATGGAGGAGTACCTTTGAACAACCTAGCCTCAACCCTATCTCCAACCATCCTTTCATTAATTACTCTAAAAAGAAATCACACATACCTTACATTCTTTTTATATCTGCATAACTTTGGTTATTCATGCTTTCAGCCATAACTCTAACAAATACTTAAGTTCTTTTTATTCTTTATCATTTATTTTAATAGTTCTAATTCTGAGTCATACATGGAAAAACAAATCAGTATTTCTGCTTCATTATAGGGATAGGGACTTCTATTAATTGGACAATTTTACTGAATATGAAACTGAAAATACTGTATCAAAAAGCAACAAATGATATAGTCAAGATTCACTTGAGCAGCCTATTGTTGATAGAGAGAGTATAAGTTTTTTACTTAGTTAAACATTACTAAGTGTAAAATTTCCATAACATAATGTAGCTATAATATTTCCCATTTTACTTTGCATCAACACTAAGATTGAGAAGTATTCTAATACATAGAATAGTGGGGCTCTTGGATAGCAAAATGGGTGGCATATTTGTTTGCCTGAAAATGGTCCTTGGTTAGGTTCCCAGTGGGGATCCATACCTGCAAAATGACCTCAGCTGTGGAGGCACTTTAAATAATACCACTACTACTTACAGCAGTTTGAGGAAGTGAAAAGAAAGACTGCAACAATTTAACAAGGAACCCACACCTCTGTGCTAGAGTCTTTGCATGTGTTACAACCCTCGAAGAAAAATCAAAATTGATATTTTAAATCAGATTCAAAACAATTAAATTGAATTACCTTCTACATTCATTTACAGACTCATTGTGAACACTCATTGGTATACTATCTTCGATTAGTTTTCTGAGCTTGCAGACTTCATCTGCTAAAAAGTTGCAGCGACCTCTAGCCTCACTTAGCTCAGCAATGCACCGTCTATGCTCCTCTTTGCTTCTGTTTAATTCCGTAGTTAAATCAGAGACTGGAATTGGAAATGAAACTTATGATTAAAATGTTAAACATTTTCAAATGTTCAAATACATCCATGAAATAGACCATAATGCTAAGATTAATATGTAGTAAAACATTCATTAGAATTATGAAGATATACAAACTTTTGTCTTCATAAATATCTTGAATTTCTTTCAACTTATCCTTCTCTAAATCAAGAAATTCTTTTAATAACTTATTTTGCTCCTCCAAGAAGAAAATCCTGTCACTAACTGATCTGCTTACCCCAGCTTGATTGGTCTGCTAAGTAGGCATAATACAAAAGAACACATGTATATCAATAGGAATACACACAACATAATAGTAGTAGTATAAAAAATTCTGTGGTATACAAAATTAGATATCCTTCTTATACACTGAATATTTACTCTTATGAATATAACATGCTTATTAATAAGTAATTTATAAAATGACTTGGGTGCTTTCATTTAAATTCAAAGTGTCGAGATCAGTTGTATTCAATAGTGTGAACGATTGAAGAGACATTTAAATGCCTTTCCATCAGATCATTTATTTTTACTCAAACCTGATGAGAGCCACTTACCTTAGTCATTAACTTTTCTCGCTCATTGTGTAATGCTTCATTCTCCAGAACTACTGCCCTGCATTTCTGCCCTAAAGCCAACATTTTCCTCTCATACTCTCTTATTATAAAATCTTTCTCTTTTATTGTCTCCTCGTACGCGTCTAAAAGGGGTGGCAACGTAAAAAAATCCCAATTTTCCGTGTGTTTTGCGTCCGAAGAGCAGAACTTTTCTGCTCTATCCGCATCATTAGTCGCGACATTTTCCTTTGGAGTGGGCAAGGGACTTCCAGATATTTCTTCTTTCGAATCTTTTTTCTGTGATAAATCGCTATTCCCTGAGACACACTCATCCCCTGCAGAGACGTGGGCTTCCTTTTGGACGTTTCGCGATGAACCACTTGCCTCATCCCTTTTCAGACTATTTTCTGGTAGAGGAGGGATTACATTAGGCGGAAAATTCTGTGTTTTTGATTTCTGGTTCAAAAAATACAACTTTTGGTAACGACCTAACTGTGAATTTAAGCAATAAACGAGCTGCTTCAACATACAAACATCCTTAGTAAGTTCGTGATTAGCTTTCAGAAGGTCAGACAATCTTTCGTAATTAACGTCTTCGCAATCTGTCTTACTAGTCATTTATGAAATTCTTAATGACAACACACTCTATCACGTACACCATCTGAAAATAATTCATAAGACGAAATGTTACTTGAAAATCAAAAGTAAAATAATATTACTTTAAATGTAATGTATCGTATCTGCTGACCCGTTATCCTATTAATACTTATAATACTACTAAAGACCCCAAAATGCTAAGACCGAATAACATTAGAATCTTTTTTTAATTTTATTGTAGTAATAAGAATACAATCCAAAAAAGTTTCTGTAGTATTGGGAGTTAGACACTGTAAACAAAAATTTTACGTTCAAATGTGCGCCTAAGAACCACTCTTTTGTCTGTTTACTCTTTTATGAGATTTTATGAGAATCATGAGAGGAGCGGAGTTAGTGGGAATGAGATTCTTACACACCCGCTTTCCCAACCATAAAAATAATTAACAGTTCAGCTTACTAGCAATACTATGTAAATTATACATGTTACATAAGTTTCTGATACAGTTAAACTCTCTTCTATAACTGTACAGTTATTCATTTCAGATATAAATAATAGTTTGACATGGGAAATTATAATTATATGAGACTATCATCATGGAAAAAATATCAAAATGCATTCATTATATTAATCAATAGAAGGATTTCCCATTTCCGAATAAATCCGTTGTTTTAGATAATTTCAAAGAAACTACTTCCACAAACCCTTACTCGAGAAAACATCGAAAGTCCCTTTAAAAAAAGCAACCCTGTAAAAAATACCCAAAATTATGAATTATTTTTAATCACTTATATTTCATTTAAATCAAGTTTCAAGGGGAATTTAGAAGTTCTATTAAGTGTGGCCGCTGGAACCAAGGGGACAGTTCTATAGAACTGTCCCCTGATGACACTATCTATATAGATTGACTTCAACTTACGAAGAACTAGAAACCGTAGAAGCAGCATGATATTTCTTTTATATTAAATATTTGGGTAAAGTTTTCACAATCAGACTCCCAAACATGACGCCATTATTAATTAGATTTAATAATGCCCAAAATACTAAGTGCAAAAAATTGATTTTTACCACATTTCAAGAGGGGTCAGTTTCGATGTAGCCGCAAAGTAAAGACCGATTCTAGCGAATTCAGTATCTAAGTTGAAGTGCTTATTCACTTCAGATTAATTTTACTGACGGAATAGATTTTTATCGCGCAAAATTGCATAATACGTAGAAGGCGTAACTGAAATGGAGCGATCACTATGTGGGTCAAATCTTACTTGTACCACCCTCTAATAAAATTATCTGACCTTCACTTTGGTGAAATTTCATCCAAAAATAATATTTTTCCACGCTCAGAGCACTGGAATACTGAATTCGATTTCAGAGAATTTACATTAAACAAACTTTTATTTCATCAACAGAGTAACGATAAAAATGGTAACATTTGCGAGTTTCGGCCAAACGCTGTCTTCAGAAATGAAGAGCTATATCTTCTTTTGGTTATGATGGCTTAATAGTCAACCAAGCTGTTTATCAATCTGACAGTAAGTAAAAATGGGTAATCAAATTACTTCATGATCATCATCGCCAGACCAGATTATTATGGAAACTATTAAGCTTTTACTCTTTTATATTGTCTAACGACTTTCAGATCCTGAAGAATAAGACTGCTCTTGTCACCTGAGGGAGTACCAACGAACCCTGGGTCAACTCCATCTCAGGGTATGGAGAATCACATGACAACCTAATGAGAGGTTGAAATATGCATCCTAATGCAACCACTTACAATGTCAATTCCCGCAAGCGTTTGCAGAGAAAACCCTTTATCAACAATGGAGGTAGGTCATGTAGAAGGTGGTTCCTGTTGCTGTGTTCTCCCCTCAGTGGATGCTCGTAACACATCAGATGTTAGGGTATGCAATCAGTCATGTTCTTAATTATGGATCTTTAAATTCATACAATCGATTCCCGGTGGAAACCCAAACATGCGAAAAAACCTCAGCTGTCAAAGCACATAAGATGAATGCGATATGTAAAATAAATAACGTCAGATAAGAGTTTTACAAAAATTTCAAATGCTTACTGACAGGCAAAAGAATTGAACACTTAAGAAATTTGGAGTAAAAAATTAAAAATTTTAAACCATTATACCATAAAATCCTATCATGAAAGCTCAAAATGGCAAATTCCGACAAGAATTTATTCATTCTTCACAGTTTGTCTACCAAAAATATATTTAATCTAAAATTATGAATGTATTCATAGTTCAAAAAACCTCTAAGGAAGAAAAGATTGCTTTCACCAAAGATTACAAGCACTTCTTTTATCACGAAAACCACCAAAAATACATGAAATTAAAAAGGCCAAATTCACTTCAATCGTTTGCAACGGGTTATATTTTAATGTCACTGATACTGAATCCTCTCACAAAAGCGTCTAAAATGTGATCCATTGAAATTACCGCCTCACTATTTCGGCCGATATGCTGCATATCCGTAAGATGTTTTACAGCAACGATTTAGTTAAATAAAATAATGCAACGCGTATTAGATTGCTATATAGCTAAAAGAATGTTACTCTTGCAATTATCAAGGTTCGTAATCACCTCTGACAATGAAATCGAGCCGTTTTATACTTCTGTTATCCAACTGGTGTAGACAACCCGCACCACCCGCACAATCGTTTTCGCGCGTTAAATTCCAATGACTGCCGAAATTCACTTCCGTCTATGTTCTGGAGGGAATGGTTGAAATTGGACTATTTGTAATTGTGAGATAGCCTTCGCCGTGTAGACCATGGATTCTAAAAGGAAGCTGACACCGGGGAAGGGTCCTAATAATAAAAAATACAAGTAATTTTTAGAATTTTGATAACATGAAGCTGTTTGACATTTGTGAATATTTCGCCTAGTATGCCTTAGCGTTTAGTTGTTTAAAATAGTAGTTTAACTTTTAGATGAATTATCGCATTATTCTTGGAATAATTCTATGAATTCGAAATTGGTGACTAACTTACCAATTTAACGGAGTAAAATACCACGGCGTCTGTCTTAAAATTCTTGTTTTTATCAGAGTCAAAGATGATGATGACGATGATGTACCTGGGTCTTTCGAGACTGAACTGGCGTACATGGATATGTTGGAAGGAGATAATGAGATTGATTTAGCTGAGATACAAGCTCAGGTGATAATTCTTATCTAACCTGCTAACGGAAATTACGTACTGCTTTATTTTTCTAACAAGGTTTTTTGTGATCTTAGGGTCCGGAAACCCAGCAAACATCAATTAAGTGGAGCAGGCCATCTCTTCCCCCCATGAACCCTGAGAAAGATCCTTTAGTGTTTCAGCAGTTGGAATTGGATCACTATACTGGTAAATTTCTTCTTATTTGCGAGATGTCATGATCCTGCGCCTATGATTGATCAATTGATTCCTTTCGAACCTGTATTGTAGAACAGTATTGTAGTTTATAGCTGGAATAATTTTTTCTTCACAAGAGCAGAATTCATAAACAAGGGTGATTTAAAGGTTATAATGATATGTATCCCCTGAATGTTAACATCTCAGAAGTTATTATCGGAGGATTTCCTTTTTTTCAATTTTTTATTAGAAATAGAAGAGCCTTTTTTTACTTAGTATGTTGGGGATTCTCTGCAAACCTCTGGCTATAATAAAGGCTCCTTTTTATGAAATTAAGGTCAACCTATGAAAGGAATGCCTGGCTCTCAGATTGGACCTGTACCAATTATGAGACTCTTTGGCGTCACGATGGAAGGCCACTCAGTTTGCTGCCATGTTCATGGATTTTCGCCGTACCTGTTTGTTCACATTCCAGAAGGATTTGATAATAGCCATTGTGCACCTTTTAAGGTAAGAACCTGCTGACTGCATAGATCATCCGTGCAACACTTATACAATAGGTGCTCAATATTTTCGTCCTGCAATGTAATTCCTACAACACAGGATATTTCAAATAGGAAGTTGCTATTTAGCAATTTTATATGAACCTCCTCTGACAATTTAGAGCTGGTTCTGGAGTCATTGGTTAACAATATAGTACAGTTTTTTATCTTATAGTTAGTGAAGTTGAATGAGACTCTCATTGGTATGTCCAGGATTTTGTCATTAAACAGTTTTCATGTTATTGGGTAGGTTGTGCTGCACCTATTGCTTGGCACTTTATTCATCAGACCTTAGACCACTTGATTTTTATTTTAGGGTATTTATGAAATATAAAGATTTTACACCACCCTACTTGATACAGTTAGGGCCAGCAATTTATGTTAAGAGCTTCAAGAACTAATTTCCATAGGGTCCCCATCTCCACTTCCTCTGCTCATGTGACAGAAAATTGTTAATTAATAAAGCATAATGTTTCACAAAATTTCTTATTAGTATACTGTTTACCCTCTCATAAATAACTTAGTTGCTTTATAATAATGGGGGTCTGGAGGCTATGCATCCATGGAGCCCCTCTTGGTCAGCCCTGGCTACAGTCCCTGAGCAAAAGACTTAATGTAGCAATTGAAGGGGTTATGCCTGACATGCTATAGCTGATTTGCCAAGAAATCAACCTGGAATAGTATACCCAGTTCCACTTGGACGCAGGGGCAGTGAGCTTCGGGCGAGTGAGCCTTAAGAAGAGATAGAGAGAGGAAAACATGGAGGAGATACTCCGAGTCCTAGCTCTGCTTGCAGTGTTTGCGTGGATTTTTTTATGTTATTAATATTACAATTATTTATTAGTATCCATGGTTTGGTAGCATTAACATAGCAGAATATTATACCAACACCGATGTTGGAATGCATTAATTCAGTGGTTTAAAATTGATTGTTACGATTTCGTATTATATCTAGCTTTCCTTCTCACAAAGAGGGGAATGTCGCTCAAGAGATCCCGTTATTTCTGAAGGATCGAGGCAAGTGACCTTCCCTTGAAAAATTTGAGTTTAGGTGACAACTAGAACAGCATTTTGAGGGATATATCCACAAAGCCTGCCTCTGAGCCGGCTTCTGCTCAAGACTGGAAGGGGAGAAAGAAAATTTCCGCACATTTTAATTCACTGTTGGACCAAAAATGTACAGACCTCAGATTCGACACGTTTTCTTACAAAGATCTGCTGTTATAATGGAACATGTTATACATCAATAGAGCAATTATTTACCTTTAAAATTATATAAAGAAGGAGCCCATACATATGTCCTGCTTTATCAGAGTTTGTGTGCATCCAATCAACTCACTTCATAAAGTAACGTAAATTCAAGACTCAGCCACGTCCATACTGTTGGACAACATATTCACAGGAACAGCAATTTTTAAGTAATTGTGTGGTGTGAAATCCTGAAGCATGCTCTACGTTTTTGAGAAATGATTTTAATTCATTTGATAAGCATCAGAATTAAAAATCAATTGCACTTAACAATTCTACTGTCCATGCAGTTCTAAATAATTTAGAAAAAATGAAGTAAGATCGATTTTTCTGAATACATTAGGAGAACAAATACGACTTGTTACCTTTCACATTAACTTTGAATTTAAAATTAACTTCCCTCTCTTTGGTGTCAATGTAATAAAAATTTTAATGTTCTGAAATTTACAATAAACAATAGAGCGAATGAGGTATTTTCACATTGCTCATCGAATTCTGATGACAGTGGCTATAAACACGAAGTTTTTCATTAATTTTAAATGCATACAAAACTACCTATATTAATTGATTTAATTTCTACCTACATTATTTATTTTAATTGATTAAAATACACAAACTCATAGGGTCCTACTAAAATACCTTAATCCTAGGGCTTACTTAATGTAATGCCAGCCCTACATTTATAACATGGGGATTAGTATAGACACCATAAGAGGTCCATGTGGAAATTTTGCCCCCCTCAGTGAATGGCCGGCCCTGCAAACAACTCACATTTTTTGATAGAATTTTACCAGTTGAGATAAATTGGGAGGTGGTTCGATATACACAGTCTCTCTGTATATTATTTCCTTGGTGATATTAAAAAAAATTCATAATTAAAAACGTGTAAGTTGTGAGCAACTCTTCAACTCTCCACATTCCGTAGGGTCATACACTAATAGTTCAATTACATCAACAACGACAAATCTGAAACGCCAGTTACAGACGGAGTGATTGGAAGGAGTGAATGAAGCAAGGACTTCAAGACGGGGACTGGCTGGAAAGAGGTAGATAGGAATCAGGAAGCGGCGATAGCTGTAAAACACTACAATACATACATAATTTAAGCAACCAAAAGTGTAGGAGGTTTTTTAATTCCAGGTCTTTCCCTGAGATAGTAACAGTTCCTCGTCACCCTGTTGGTTACTTTTAACCCTGCTGTTTCCCTTAAAACCACCGTACACTCATGTTCCTTCGGGTCATAATGACCCAGTATGCTGAAATGTTGAAAGCAGTGAAAATAAAGTGCAAAATGTTATTTTTACTGGTTTATTACGTCTAATATTGTTTTTAAGTACAATAAAATCATTGATAATAATTTTTTTAATGTTTAAACTAATACATACGTATCAAAATCCAGGCGTGTTACTGTACCAGTTTATAGATAGAGCACAAAATATTAATAAAACATTACTTCTGACATACAGGACAATATTATATTGAATAAAAACTATTGGAAATACATTACTTTTGATCTTGTGGACAATAGTATGTTCAATACAAAACACAAACAACGCAATACGATTAACACTCATGACAATAATATGTTGAATGTAAAAGATTGATAATGCATTACTTGTGACATTCTGGAAAATAAAATTTTGAAAACAAAATATGGATACTGCATTCCTTTTCACATTCGGGACAATGATTTTTTAACACAAAATACTGATAATGCATAAGAATGAACACTCAGGACATTAGTATGTCAAATGCGAAATACAGATTTTCATTCATTTAGACATTATGGAAAAAATATGGTGAATACAAAATTCTCATAAATCATTAGAAACTAACACTCTGGACAGTAATATATTGATACAAATTATTGCTAATGCATTAATTTTGACATTCTGGACAATAATATGTTACGTGAACCTTGCAAACATGCTTGCCACAATTTGAACAACTCACAGGTGTTTTGTTGTCACATTTTGAGGGACAAAATTTGCATCTAGCCCTCTTGCTAGCTTGTTTAGAACTACTAGGACCTTGTGCTGGCTCTGCAGCTTGTATCTTTCTAACAATAGCCATTGCTGGTTCATTTCGTGGCAGCCGCTTTCTGCCTTCAATGTAAGGTGTAACAAGAAGTTTTCCCAGCTCCTCGAGAAATATTCTTCTCTTTTGGAGAAGATTTTTGTTCCAGTTGGGATTAATTTCTATCCACAGTACAAAAGCATTGTATGCTGTTGTATCAACAACGTTGTAAAATACTGTTACAGGTCAACGATTAGTTTTCCTCCTGCATGTATACGTGGCAATAAGCAGATCCAGTGTATCAACTTCCCCCTTTGTAGACCTGTGCCTTCAAACAGTAGGAACTGTCACTATCGCATAGAGTCCATATTTTGATCCCGTATTTTGCCGGTTTGCTAGGAATGTATTGCTTGAATGGACAACGTCCTCTAAAACCAACAAGCTGCTCATCAACAGTGACATTAGCACCAGGATTGTACAACTTAGGAAGTATTTCCACCCATTGCTCCCAGAAATCTCTTATGGCCGCTAGCTTGTCATCTGCTCTTCTCGCTCGTCGATCAGACTTGTCGTCGAATCATAACACATGAGAGATACAATGGAAATTTTTTAGTGACATTGTGGCAGAAAAAATGGGCCTACCTGTTTCTGAGTTCCACAAGCTCTTAGTTGATTCCCCACGTGATCTATAAACACCAGCCAGCAATAGAATACCGATGTATGCATCAAAAGTAATTATATCCAAGTCTTTCCAGTTGTCACCATATACCCTTCGACCCTCAATGTTTGAGATTTTCAACACAATGTCCTTCAAGTTAGTGTTCAAAATTATTTCAAAAGAAGATCTTACATTATCCACCCCGCATATAGCATATCTCGTTGGACCAGGTGTCGATTGGTCCCTCCAACCCTAGCCTGCCTTCAAATGAGTCGAACGGCCAGCAATAGGCATCTCCCGTGGTGCATGTTGCTTTCAAACAATATACGACTAGCAGAAAACGTATTTCCCCAAAGAAATTACCCAAAAAGTATGTGGAATTGGTTACCAAAAGGACCGGGTCATATTGACCCAAGGAGCACGATTGTAACTTTTTTGTTTTGAGAAATAAAAAAATTAACAAATTACCAATTTTCATACTTTAGGAAATGTGAAATACGAGCACAACTCACAAAATACAGAGTCATAAAGTTTAGTCAAAAAAAAGTTATGCTGAACTAAATTTCGTTTCGGGTCATAATGACCCGAAGAGAACAGCAGGGTTAACAGGATCAATGAACTCCCTTAAAAACACAATCCATTCACTTACCTTCTCTGTTTTCTCATCCAATATATATTTTTTCCTGCATATGACTGCCTTCAGAGAAACTACTTACTTGTCAAATTTAGGTGATATCTCAGTAAGAAATGCTTAAAATTCAGATGAACTCATTTATGTTCCCATGATAAAACCGTGAGGCAATATTCATGGACACTGATAGCAATGAATGTTTAGAATCTGCAGAAAAATTGATATTTTCTGCAAACTTCTCTGATATTTTTCTAATTCTTCTTCTTACTCTCAAAAATAAAGGATACAATGTCGATGGTTTGATTATACTTTGAGAATTTTCTTCTGATGCATCAATTGATTCCTAGGATCTCCGAAATTGTATACACTGGCGATGTTCAATATTTTAAAACAACGTTCTTTTAATTCCACAAGCGATTTCCGACGATTAACTATGGCAGTACCTCAATCATCATCTTATCAACAATTAATTTTAGAAATAGGTTTGGTGGTGTTTGTAAACTGATAGAAATCGCTAACCGTAGTATCAATAGCTATGCAAACCTATGGATTATTCTAAATTTTACCTAACTTTAGTAGTAATTGTCAATCTGTAATTGATATAGAATCTTAAAGTTACTGAGGTAGTGAATGATTGGGGTGTTAAAAATTATGTAATTGCATTTAAAATGCGTATTTTAGTAACATTAAAATAGTTACTTTAGTCGATCGGGCAAGATCATCTTCAAAACTCAATTTATCTTACTTTGTCAGTGTTCCAAGTTAAACAATTAACAACTTAAATATGCTAGTTACTCTTTCAGTTTTGCCATACAAAACAGTGGGGTTCTCAACCATCCTAAATTGAACTCCTTGGAAAAGTCCTGAAAGGACATTACCTCAAAAATAAAGTCATGGATATCTTCATTCTGTTAGGGAATACTCACGGCGTAGATTAGAAATCTCAGTCCCACCATTTCCCATCTTACTTTTGATCGGTTGCCGCCAGTATACCCTTACTGTAGATATCTGCTCAGCAGGGGTGCGGTTGGGAATCCCCAAAATAAAGGGTGCTATTATTCTAATGTCTATGTTACTTTCTTTAAAGTTAAATTAGCAATTTAAACTCAACTACACAAACCTTAGATATCAGCATGATAGCATTACAATTAATATTTTACGTTGTTTTTATTGATTTGTTGGAATTTAAAATTTGTATAAGATTTACTATAATTATTTGATTTATTTGTCATTTACTTCTTTTACTACCTAGTGATATGTTGTGTTTCTTAATTTTGAGAGTTCTTCTACAGGTTAAGCTTGAACGATTCTTTTTCTGCGTATTTGTCCAGATGACATCTTTCGTCTTAGCTTTCCTTTGTAAGTTTTGCAGTTTTATAATGTTATTTGAGTTCCCCTTCTCAAGAGCATTTTTCTGAAAAATTAACGAGTTGAAATACAGTTGATTGCCTTCTTATTACATATTTTTATTTATCTTCTTCATCTGTCGGTGAGTTTTTGTTAATCTTTTAACTTAATTCATGGTAGTGAGCTTTCTCTTAATAATCTTACAAGGGATAGGTGAAAATTTCTCAGCCTGACACAGAGATGGCATTCCAATCAGCAAAAATTTATGGTCCCTGCCTGGGCGAACATGTCATTAGTTCATAAGACAAGTTTCAACTTGTTCTCTCAAGTAGTTTGTTTACACGTATTGTTGCAGTAGACGTCTTTCATTTGTGTAAAAATATCCATCTACAGCCCTCTCAACTTCTANAAAGATTTTATGTTAATAATAATGATATAATAGCCTTCAACGTGTTTCACAATGATTTAAAATTGCGCCGACAAAGTGTTTCATTCAGCTCCCTCCTTCAAGCAGCCAATAGAATGAGGAGAAAACGTTAGACTCACTGTCTTTGTGCTTTGCGCTAGTTATGAGGGTTGCGTCGAAGGTGGTAAGATTTATGTGGATCTAGGTGTACATTTGCTGAATTACCAATTAAATTCACTAGCAATTTTGCTAACTATAGATTATGTATGTATTTTAACGTAATGTATTTTGGTTCAGTACGCTATCCTTTCTTCATTATGCTATCCTCAAAGTTCTCGCAATCTAAGGTGCCTTTCTTTCTTCTTCTGAGATGTTCCACAGTTGATCTGCTTTTACATTCTATCTCTCAGTCCCTTAACTTTCTTTCCTAGAATCATTCTGTTTTTTATTTCTGCTGGTGTCGTGCCCACGTCTCTGACAATGGGAGTGCAAAGCAAAAGCATATTTTGATCAAATTTGGTTAGATGGTGTTGTTCAGTGTACCATTCTTAAATAACCCATTTCAGTGTGTATACTACTTATTGTCAATCAAATGCGAATGGAAAACAAAACCTTTCTTTATATCCAGAGATATTTTGTCTAGATTAATTTCTTTGCTAATAGCAAGGAATGTTATTTAGTAGAGGGTAATTTTTCATCTTCCATGCTCTCTTTTCTGTTGGGTTTTATAGAGATATTCCCATTTCTATTCATTTCTATTTCTGTATTTCATGAGTGTTTAACTGTTGCCCAGGAAAAGTATTCCTCTAACTTTTATAATAATTCCCACAAAAATTTTGTGAAATCTCATTTATTACAAGGAAAAAAATCATTTATCCCCTCAAGGTTGTAATACTTATGCATGTATGATACAAAGAATAGAAATAGAATTAAGTATTGCAGAAATCAGATTATCTGAAATGTAGATCATGCTTGCAAAATACTTATTTGAGATTTAAGTGAAAGAGTTACTGTTCTTGATTTATAGAATTACAGATGGATACTGGCAGTTAAAATGTAAAATTAAAAAGGATTTTAAAAGCAAATTTTTAAAAATTTACTGAAATTTTTTTTATGCTAGGAACTGAAGGAATATGTCATTACAAGCAAATGGAATCTCAAACCCTTCTACTGCCAGCCTCCTTTACTTGGTATATGCAAAGAATGCCAATCAAAGCTTTTTGGACGAATTTGTAGGTTTGTTTTGAAAATGTAATATAAAGTTTAATATGAATGTGTTAAGCCCAAGTTTTTTATTTATGCTCTAAACACTTCAGTATTAATAAAAAAATATTTATGTTATTTTCTTTTTATAAAATTTATGAAAAGTATAATAAAAATTATTT
>KZ308998.1:275833-293867 GCA_000376725.2 Ladona fulva
TATATATATGATGTTTTTAGATCTATACCAAAACTTGCCTATTTGATAGTAGGTGATAATATCATATCATTTTCTTTATTAGAGTGTAACAGCCTATGGAAGAACTATGATTGAGCAAACAAAGCAGGAAGTTGAAGCTAAATACTGTATGGCCCAAGGATATGGTCATGATGCTGTTGTAAGTAAAATGCTTGTCTCATAACTGTGAAATATTTTCCATTTTTTATAAATCTGTGTCAATTTGAGAATCATTTTAAATGTGAACATCAATGAAATTTTAAGAATTCTATGAACTTGAGTAAAATCATATGAATGCTAAAAAATTATTATGTAGCGTGTTGCTTGGAAAAGGTGTCTATTCTGAAATGTAATGTATCATTATTACCTTTTTAATAATCAGAGGATTGGTATGTTGCAAACCTCTAATCTATCCTTTTCAACCATTTTCTTTATTCTCTCATAATTTTTAGTTTTAACTCCACCACCTAGTCTTAGTCCTAGGCATCACCCATGTCTTCCTCTGCAATTCTTCCCTTTCACCGTTTGTTTTTAAACTGTATTTAGCAGACTATAATGGCTCAAAGTGTGTTCTAATGATTTCCCTCATTTTTTAACAGAAGTTTTCCATAGACTCCTCTATTTGTTTGTGTTAGGACTTTCATTATGTATTCGGTCTATACAATTTATTTTCCTCATAAGAAATTTCCTCATATCATTTCTGCCACTACCATACCCTATGTTTCACGTCCATGTGAAAAACATTCTGTGTGTGGGTTTTTATGTACCATTTTCATATTCTATTCTAGTACTAGTTGCAGTAAGAATTATTTTGTCTGGTAGAATTCCCCCTTTGCATATGCTTCATAGTTTCTTATTGTTTTTATATTTTGTGCCTCTTCGATGCTTGGTTCATCACACACAAAGATGCTTAACAGACATGTTTCTGACAATTTTTTGCCTATCTGTAGTGTTTCACTCAGATTCTTTTTGATCATGTGACAATAAATGGGGACAAAGTGCGTATTCACCTGCTTCTTTAAATCATGTTTTAATCACAGTTTTTCTCAATTTAAAATAAAATTTCATGTTTGCTTGAGTTGATCCATTGTAGCAGCATGACATTGCTGCAGAATTTATTACAGTATGACAGGAATACAAATATGTTATAGTCATTAAATGTTTTAATTCATGTTCTTCTAATACAACTGCAAATAAATGTTTAAAGTAGGTAGGTAAACTTTGTGTCCTTGTTCCTAATGTGCAAATTCAGATATGGCTCAATGTATTGAATAAGTTACCTCTTCAAAGGGACCCACTGTAGTTAATCATTAACAAATATTTTAATAATATTGGGGAACTTTGGCAGGTATGTAGATTATATCTCAATTAGAAATAAATTTTCTTGTTATCTATTCTGCTAGGTTATATATGGTGATACTGATTCAGTCATGGTTAACTTTGGAGTAAAAACTGTTGAGGAAGCGATGGAATTGGGGAAAGATGCTGCAGCTTATGTTAGTGCCAAATTTGTGAAGCCTATCAAACTAGAATTTGAAAAGGTAGTTTAAGTAATTATTTGGATGGAATTATTTTAGAGCTCTGAAAATTATACATTACATCATTACCTTGAGTTGAACATTTGATAAAATGTCTGCTTTCTCCTCAGGTGTACTTTCCATATTTGCTTATCAATAAGAAGAGATATGCTGGTCTGTATTTCACTCGTCCTGACAAGTATGATAAAATGGATTGCAAAGGTATAGAAACAGTAAGACGAGATAATTGTCCCCTTGTGGCAAACATGATGAATACTTGCTTACAGAAGCTGTTAATCAACAGGTTTGTGAAGCTTATTTTGTAATTCTTGGACAATTTAAGTTG
Source organism: Ladona fulva (assembly GCA_000376725.2). NCBI lineage: Eukaryota > Metazoa > Arthropoda > Insecta > Odonata > Libellulidae > Ladona > Ladona fulva. Next base: position 277,715 of record KZ308998.1, read on the forward strand.
GTTTAGATTTTTTCTGGACATCCAAGGTAACATACAACTCCCAATCATTTCTATGTTACAAAAGGTTAGCAATAAGATTATACATTGCAGGAAAAAACCCATTTATAAAGTGATAGAAAAATCTGCAAATGCAAAGAATAATGTAAAACTCAGAATGAAAAGGCAAATACAAGACCAGTGATAAAGTATTAACAATTTAAATTAATAAGATGTTGCTAAATAAAGAAATTAGGAATATAATGTGCATGGCACAAGCTATAAAATTACAATATTTACTTAAAAATACAAAGAATATTATGAGAGACTACTGTAATGTAATATTCAGTATTGTGTTAAGGTAAAAGTTACCTTATTTATAAAATATTTACATGAAGTACAGCAAATATTTATTGGAACTAGCAGAAGTTTATAAATTAAGTACTTATGATGGATTTTAAAAAGTTGTTATAATATGATTGATTAACACAACATGCATTTTAAATTTAATTATTACAAACATATTTCATTTCAGTATAAGCTCCAAACCAGCAAATGTAGACCTTGGCATATACTTTCAATATATTTCCTTATTGTAGCTAACTAATTGCTTTCAAATAGTTCCCTTACTTTAATATTTTTCAGGATGGAATGCTATTTAGGTATAGTAGAAGTACGGTAGAATCCTGATAGGATTAGGAAGTGTAATAAAAGATTTTGAGCGTAGTTTTCAGTTTCCATAGGTACTTATTACATTAGCCTTCATTTTTAACTGGTTTGATGTCTTATGAAATAACCTTTGCGATTGCACAATGTCTAAATTTTTTCCTTCTATGTATGCCTATGTTACACATTGTGGTGAAATTCTTTTAATATTGAGCATTTCCTTTATTCTTTCAAAGTGATTCCAGATAACTTTTTCAAGATCTTGAGATATTACAATATATCTGGCATGCGACTAAATTTGCTGAGATTAGAATTTTCTTAAAAAATACATGCCAGGTATGTTTCTCAGTTGATGTGAAAAGGACAAATTGCACTTATGAAAGGCAATGTTTGTTGCAATGGTCATGGTGCAATACCTATCGTATTTGTGTTTCATTGTTCCACAAAGGGGTGAAGATAACTGAGTTATGGATTTGGACGAATATACCGTGTTTTGATTTGGTTTACTTCAACTCAGATAAATCAGGAGATTGGTATTGACTCTTGATGTATATTATTTTAAAGGCTATAAATACTCTTTTGAACGATGTATAACATGTTCCATTACAATGGCAGATCATCAATGGGTAACATGTCAAAGTCCAGGTCTATACTATCTTTATCCAAAAGTAGTCATTGATTTCATTCATTAATTTTAAAAAACAATCAGTATTTTTAATCATGAAATCCTAAATCATTCGAAGGCAGATTCATTTTGCATTCTCAAAATAGTCTTTATTTTTTTAAATGTAAAAGTAACAATTACAAAGGTTATTTCATTGGACTACAAACCAGTTGGAAATGAAGGCTAATGTACCTATGGAAACCAAAGCATTACCGAAAACTGAAAAATCATCTATTATACTTTATGAGGTTATTCGATCAGATATCTAGTAAGAAAATGTACATATTGTTTTGGTGTCCATTAGTAAGTAAAAAGGGTAAATAAAACAAAAGAAAATGAAAAACTATTACCAAACAGCGGCTACACCCTGATCCACATAAATCTTACGGATGCAGGGGCAGTGATTTTCAGGTGAGCAAGCCTTGGGTAGTGATGGGGAGGGAAAGGAAAAACATGAAGGAGATAGTCCGTGTCCTAGCTCTGCTTGCAGTGTCTGTGTGGGTTTTTTATGTTATTAATATTACAATCATTTATTGGTATCCATGGTTTTGTGGCATTAACACAGCAGAATAGTATTATACCAACATGGATGTTGGAATGCATGAATTCAGTGGTTTAAATTGGTCTTTATGATTCAATGCTTTCCTGCTCACAAAGAGGGGAACGTGGCTCATGAGATCCTGTTATTTCCAAAGGATCAAGGCAAGTGACCATCCCTTACAAAATTTGAGTTTAGATGATGGCTAGGACAGCATTTTGAGGAATATATCCAAATAACTTACCTCTGAGCTGGCTTCTGTTCAGTACTGAAAGGGGAGAAAGAAAGTTTCCACTCACTTTGAGTACCTGTTAGATCAAAAATGTATTGACCTCGAATTAGCTGTGTTCCCCTACAAAGATCCATAGTTATAATGGAATATGTTATGCATCAAGCAAAAGAGCATTAATTGGAGGATTGCTTTTACAAACACACATTTTTCAACCTTCAGTGTTCTACTCTCACATTTATCACTTTTAAATGTTCTGAAATTGACGGTAAACAATAGAGGGAATGAGGTATTGTCACATAGCTCATGACATTCTGATGACAGTGGCTATGAATATGAATTTTAAATTCATACAAAACTACCTATATTAACTGATATAATTTTTCTAACTACATTATTTAAANCTCACAATGCCTTCATAAACATATTTTCAGTATTAGTGATACTTTTTTATCAGAGTTGAGAATTCTCAATGACAGTGCACCCAGAATTCGGTAATCTGGAGCTTCCCATTTGTCTTTTAGCGCAATGCAATATGTGTAAGGATTTTTGACTTTAATAATGCTGGATGTTTGTTGATATTGAAAAAAATTCTTAAAATTAAAAAGATATAGGTTCTGAGCAACTCTTCAACTCTCCACATTCCATAGGATCATACAGTAAAAAATTGTTGAAAAACGTATTGAAAAATAAAGAACTCTTCTGAGAATAATTTAAGTCAATGGAATAGTTAAAGTTATGGAATAGGCAAAGGAATAATTTTTCATAAAGATGTCCATACATAATTGCAAATGGTAACTAGTAGGGTATAAGCAAAGACCAACCGTGAACTTGCATTCAGTACAAAACTAAGTACAATACAGCACTAAAATTGGCAAGGTTATTTGACCATTATCAGAATGCTTCATTTATTGGATTTATATTGTACAGAGAAAACAGCATAAGTTCTCTTTCCTCTTAATTCTAAAATATAAAATAATTGCATTTAAGTTAATTAAATCAAAGGTAACAGAGAAATCTTTGTTCCTCAAATTTATTATGTGTTGAAATTTTGCTATATTTTTATGCCTATTTTACTTAATGATTGTGATCAGTGTTTTTTACTATTCTTTATAAACTCTTTCTTTATTCATAAAGAGACCCAGATGGTGCAGTAGCATATGCAAAGCAGGTGATAGCTGATCTCCTTTGCAATCGCATTGATATTTCACAGCTCGTCATAACTAAAGAATTGGCAAAACAGGATTATGCCGCTAAGCAGGCTCATGTGGAGCTGGCTAATAAAATGAAGAAGAGAGACCCTGGTACAGCACCCAAATTAGGAGACAGAGTTCCTTATGTCTTGATAGCAGCAGCAAAAGGGACCCCAGCATATATGAAAGCTGAGGTATGTTAAATTGAAACTATTAAATTATTTTTTCATTACCTTTTGGTAAAAATAACATTCCAGGCATCACAGTTGTTGGTTATTCTTTTTGATTGATAAGGGATTCCCTTGAATGAGAGGTGCACACTTGACTTTTTTGGACAGCAATGTTTGGGTGACATCCCTGTAGACTGGTATCACATTGGACCCTCACCTTGGTAGAACAACAATTTATGACTCCTACTGTAAAAAGTTTTGTGTCTGACATGGATCACTGATCCTGTTTTACCTATAACTTTATTCCTCCACACTCTATATACATTAAAAAATTAAAGTAGGTAAACAAATTTATTAATATTGTTTGTTAGAGAATCAATGTCATTAATAGTTAAAGAAGCAAATGTCAATCAATTGCATTCAAGATTACACCAAAATTAATCAGGTAGTTAAAATTATGATTGAAAGGCTTGATAATATTGGTAATGGCAAAATTTCCCACACAATTTTTTTGTTGTATTCATAGAAATACACCATCCTGACTAATTTAAAGTTAAAATTCCCTGTGGTTTAACACTTCAAGTGGGGATATAATATTTTGGTATTTAAATTCATCTCAAATAATGACTGTAGACACATAACTTCTATAAATTCAGTATCTCATAAAGTGTAGCATTTATATTTTCAAAATTTTATCAACTTATAGAGTAATCTTATTTACACTTATCTTTTAAATTTAAATACTAGGCCTTTATGTAATGTATAGTTTTTATGCATAGTAACCTTTAGTTTTTCTTTCTTTAAAAAGAAATTTTAATCTCCTATATTTTAACATTCTTTATTGTTTTTAAATGAAAGAAATCCTGAATATTTCATGAATACATTTATTAACTGACTTTAAAATGAAATTGAACCCGAATTTTAATTCCTCACTTGTTTTATTTATGACTCTTAGATGCTCTTTTGAATGATTCGATGTGTATCTTCACATGTACAATGTCATATTCACATCTTCTTTAGGATGACATTTCATTTCATAACAAGGAAACGGTGTATATTAAATTCAAATTGGTAATTATTTCAATTTCAATTCAAGGGAAAGAGTTTACTTGGAAGGGAAAGAAGGGGCGAAGTTCTTTCCTTCTTGAAAAAACCCATCCTTTTACCCTTTCCCTCTCCCCCCTTTTCTGGTTTCCTATATATTTGAAAATGTGGAAACATTTTTTGCCTGATGATGCTAGGACACTAGTGAAACATGTTGCCATAAATAAAATTGCTGTGGAAGTGTACGAAACTGTCTTTATTTCTTTGTAATGGCCTTCCACGAGGTAACACCTTCCCATATTGAGTTTATTCTATCTGCAAGTACAGCAGTGAAGGCTAAGTTATACCGGAAATATCAAGAAAAATTCTTGGCTGCGCTTCTCAACATCATCTTCATCGGTCAGTGTTTAAGATGCGGAGTGTTCCCGAAATTTGCTCTACCACGTACCAATTTCAACAGCTTTGACAGGTTGAATCTCATCTGCCAAAACACCTTTTCATTGCAAAAACCTTGATCTTGGGAAAGGGATCCCATCTCAGCAATCCTACCTTTTGCATATCTATTTGTTTCACAATGCTCACAATGCCTTCATAAACATATTTTCAGTATTAGTGATACTTTTTTATCAGAGTTGAGAATTCTCAATGACAGTGCACCCAGAATTCGGTAATCTGGAGCTTCCCATTTGTCTTTTAGCGCAATGCAATATGTGTAAGGATTTTTGACTTTAATAATGCTGGATGTTTGTTTTTCTGCCATAGCATATCTGGTGTTGATGTGTTTCTGAGTACTTAGTTGCAATGTAAGCTGCTGCACTCTCATTCCACTTTGATGAATTTTACCCATGCAGCACCATTGGCTTTCTTCTCCACTGTAGCTCTGTGAGTGTGCAAAGGTAAAATATGTAGGGAACACGAAAGGAAAATGAAGATAGCAAGGAGTTTGGTCACAACAATTAGTTTACTGCATCACTTTTGCTGGTTCGAGAGGACCTCATCTTGGCTTTAGGCACACTCGTAGAAGTTTCTCTCTGACGATTATTTTCCATTCAAATTTTTAGTTAAGTGCACTGGGCTAGAGAACAGATGTTTTCTCTTTCTTTTTGCTTAATTCTATAGCAAAAAGGGTAAAAAATTTATGTTTGAGCAGAAATTGTTCAAATATCGGAGAGAAATTAGTGCTATTGCATTTAGACTCAGAATATTGTTTTTGGACAAAATGTTTAAACTAATTTCTCCTTAAACTAATAAAGGAAGGTTGCCTTAAAGCAGTGCATTCGTTTTTAGCATGATTCAAATTGTCAAATTTCAAACGTTTTTTACAGGCCATGGACTATAGTTGACAAATGCACTTAAGAGGAAATACAAATTGTCGGCCATAGTCAACAAACGCGCTTAAAGGGTTAATTGATAATAAACTTGGAAAATACAATGATGGTGTTTTATTTAATTGAAATCAAATTTTTATTGAAATCTTTACATTTCATTTATGCTTAGAATGTCTTTCTTTCATTTTTGCATTTGCAATTTTTTGAAATTGTTAATAGCATGAGAATTTCTCACTAGATTTTGTTGTTTTTTATTTTCAGGATCCTATCTATGTGTTGGAGAATAGCATACCCATAGATTCTAACTACTATCTGGAAAATCAGCTTTCAAAACCTCTTTTACGAATCTTTGCTCCAATTTTGGGGGATAACAAGGCAGAATCAGTTCTTCTGCGTGAGTATAGTGAACATTTTACACTTCTGTGTTTTTGGGCAATATAGGTTTTAACAGGAATTTTGTTCTTCCTGTGATCAGCCTGATTCTAGTTTCCTATACTCAGGAACTATATTTGAATCGTTTTTCATTTTGGTATGTCCAAGCATGGCTATAGTTTTGCAAGCTTTAAATAATAAGAAGTAGGCCAGATTTGAAATTTTGCTTACATGAGTTGGATAATTAATCAATTGCTCTATATTAATTGTAATGCAGATTATGATTACAACTCTCTTGTGTTTAAATGGACTATATTTATTTGAAATCTTGTATTCGAAGGTCAACTTAATGATAAATATATACATATAAATTCCTCTGTATCTTATTCCCACTTCCCAAAATTCATGACATGATTATAGAAAAATACCCAAAATTTAAAAGGTATTTTTGTATGAAACACTGACTAGAATGCAGATCATGAAAATGGTTTGTTGGTATTCAACTGATTTTCATGTTTGTTTTTGACAGGGGGAGATCACACCCGAACCAAAGCTGTAGTTACTTCACGAGTTGGTGCACTTTCGGCTTTCACTCAGAAACGTGAGACATGTTTAGGTTGTAAGGCTGTGTTACCTCTAGTCAAAGATAAGAAACTTCAGGGCCCAGTATGTGAGCACTGCAAAGTTCGACAGGCTGAAATTTACACTCATGAGCTGTCCAGAATGCAGGCTTTGGAGAATAAGTTTTCTAGATTGTGGACTCAGTGCCAACGATGTCAAGGAAGCCTTCATGAAGAAGTTCTTTGCACCAGGTAATGTAGAATTTGATAATGTATTGCACTTTTGTTGCAAGATTTAGAATTTTGGGTCAGCTATAAAAATGCTGTCATTTGATGCTGAAAAACATTTTTTGCTGAATAAAATTGGTAAATTTAACACGTAAGAATTATTTTCATTTGAAGAATTCATATCAATATCAAGTCTGTTATGTTGACTGCTTTCCTTCACATACCAAAGTATGTGGTATGATAAAAGAAGTGGAATTTTTAAATTTCCCAGGCTGTATAATTCCAATTGTCAAATTTTTTTTCTGTTTATTGGTAGACATGTCCCTAACGTACATTGTTAAGGTCAGCCATTTTGAAATCTAAGTCTATCGTTGGCAGTCAAAAAGGTTAGATGTGTTTAACTGTGATTGGCGATGGCAATATTTATTCAGAATAATTTGGTTTTGTGAATAGGAAGAAATCACAGGGGACCATGTCCGGTGAATATGGTGGTTGAGGCAGTGTAATGGTATTGGTTTTTGCCAAACATTCATGAACAAGCAGCGAGGTGTGATCTGGTTCATTATTATGGGGCAATTGCCATGAATTAGTTGGTCACAGGTCCAATAATTTTCTTCGGATTGTTTCACGCTAACGGTATAGAAATTCCAGGTAATATACCTTATTGACCATACGACCTGGTGGCAAGAACTCATGATGCACTACACCATTGAAATTAAAGAAAACCGTGTGCAGAACCTTCACATCCGATCGAACTTGACGTACCTTTTTTTGGTCTTGGTTCTTCAGGAAGTTCCATTGGGACGACTGGGCCTTAGTTTCGACGTCATACCTGTACACCTGTTTCTTCACCAGTTATGACCTGTTTAATAATTACTGGATCGTCATTGACTTCATTCAGAAACTCCTGAGAAATGTTCATTTGGTGTTGCTTTTGGTCAAAATTCAACAATTTTGGGAGAAATTTTGCTGCCACCCGTTTCATGCCCAAAACATCCGTAAAAATTGTTTGGCATGAGCCAAATGATATGCTACCCTCATCAGCAACCCCTCTGATAGTTATTTGGCAATCATCCATAATCGTTCTTTTCGACGTTATCATCGGTTGTTGATGTGCTGGGACGTCCAGGGTGCTCATCATCTTCAGTGTCTTAACGACCCTCTTAGAAACGTTTGTACCACTTTTAAACACTTGTTTTATTCATTGAACATTTGCCGAAAGCAACATGTAACATTAACAATGTAGTGCAGCACTTTATTCCATTTCTAATGCATAATTTAATGCAAATATTTTGTTTCATTTTTCCTGCAAGTAAAAAATCGCTGACTGCAGTTAAACACGTCTAACCTTCTTGACTGCCAACAATAGACTACGCTTTTAAAATGGCTGCCCTTAACAATGTATGTTAGGGACTTGTGTACCAATACACAGAAAAAAACTTTTGACAATTGGAATTATACAGCCTGGGAAATTTAAAAATTCAGCTTTTTTTATCACACCACGTACTGTGGTAGCATGCTACCTGTGTGTATTGTTATATTTAGCCATGTTACAACATGCATTCTAATCTAGTGGAAGAGCTGTTACGTTACATTGAGACATGGGCTGCTGTAAAGTTCTTACTCATTCTTGGATTTGACATTTTAGGAGTGATCCATTTATTATTAGTCATGGCAGTGGTACCTTAACTATGCCAGATCTAGTAGGTTGTAGGATCTGAACCAGCCAGCTATAGATATTTAAAGCATAAGTGATTATTTAAAAATATAGAATATTATAAATGATTTCATTGACCATGATGCTAAGTGAGCCTTCATGTATTTTGAGCTCAAAAGACCCATAGTTATGTTTAGGATAATTATAAATAATAAGAATTTTCAAAAAGCATGTGGTTCTAAATATATGCATATGCCATATTATCCTGTAAAAGTTTGGAAACCATTGATTTGAGCAAGTTATCCTGTCTGCATGTTGTATTATCCCCAAAGAGCACTTTGCATACACTCAATATGGCAAAACCATCCTATGTGCTTATTTCTGTTGCTAGGTATGATTTCTTGGTGGCTATTAGTTGTATAGTAATAAGAGAAATTAGTTTATGCTACAGTTAAGCAAGTTATTAAAACATTTCCTATGTTGATGGTTTGAAAAATATCCATGACACTGTTGTATAATAATAAAATGATATCCATTATTTCTAAGAAGCTGTTCACCTTACATTGTTTCAAAAATAACAAATAAATGGTACATACTGATCTTTATCATCTCTCTCTTGCCCATGTTAACTCTAGTTCATGACTATGCTGGTTTTTGGTAGTATTTTCCCTTCTATCTGGTTTAATTTATGTATTATTCTTTTTGATCTCCAGAATATTTCTTCTTTCTTATTAATGATCTTAAGCCACTTAATTCTCATTTAATTGTTAACCTTAGAATACAATTAAGTATGTATGAGGATATTGAAATGGATTCAAGGTTTTGATGGATATGAGTTTTGCATGCTTGAGAGTAGTATGCAGCCAATTCCCTATCTGCATGGTTAACTTGTAAATTATTTCACACTACTTAACATTAAATTACAAAAAAGGATTAAATGTGTAGTACCTTTGCTCTGTCAGTTATATGTATTTTCCTTAAATTTTGGTCTAGTATTTAGGAAGAATGATTTGTAATCTTTAAATAATAACCCAAATCCTCTAGTTTTATGTTTATTAAATATATTAGACATTGTTAAATTTCCAGTGGAATCATACTTTTAATATTTATTTCAAATAGTAATGTTAAAGGAGTTTCATTTTTTTTCAGTCGAGACTGCCCAATATTTTACATGCGTAAGAAGGTACAAATGGATCTGGCCACCCAGGATGCTGTCATTCAAAGATTTGGTAATCCCATTTGGTGAATATTAATTCTAAAAGTGAAGAGGCATGATCAGAGCTGAATAACAAGCTGCTACTTGCGAAGAATGAGAATCTGAAATATTTTCAAATATATCCTGTCAGCAATTTTGTGAAACATTCTTTTAACCTCACAAAATATTTGTTTAATATGTTATTTTAACAATAAAGTAATTTTATATGCTTAATTTCCTCGAAAATTACTTTATTATCAAACTTGAAATATTTATTTGTATCACTAGTTGCCAGTTTTCCTTCTGATACCAAAGTTATGAGGAAAACACTTTGTTCGGGCATAATTTTTAAATTAAAGACTAGCATTTCCACATCTTAATGGGGAACAGTGGGATTAAAGGATCACTAATTCTTGCACCACAAGGTATATATAAATAAAGTTCTTATGTGAAAGATTTGATCCATCGTAAAAATGATCTATAAACGCACATAACCACAGTAACAGAAAATTACACTTTTTCATGACGAGTCATGTAACAGCGCGCGAGAATTCCTCTTTAGGTCCCATCACTCAAGAGCCTCAAAAAAGCACGTAAAAGGAACAATTCGGGGTTATCTTCTTTCATTCCTTAGGCAAAAGCCAGGGTGGCTGACTATTGTGTACTTCTTCAGCTTGCCTGAGATATAAGCTCTAACCAAAAGTCGTCACTTGTACCTTTATCTTTCGGCCGTGCTTCCTTAGGAAGCCTGTTCCTTGGCTACATGGCCCCCAGTGGTTCACCATTATTACCCCTTCACAATGAAGAAACTTCATTTTTAACCGTACAACTGGAATAAACTTCCACTGTTTCTTATGTCCATGGCAGCAATTTGGTGCACGGGGGCAAGATACTGGTCAGCTAGGGCAGGAGTGAGAACTTCACTTTTTGTTTTGAAGGGAGTTGGAAAGCCAGTCCATAGCCTGGTCGAGTCCTTCGCCTTTAGTGGCTGATGTTTTGAATATTTGGAATGTGCGGTTCTTCAATGCATCTAAACCGAGTGCACGGTGAACTTCGGCCACACTTAAAGCTCCCTCTAAATCCTGCTTATTTGCAAGTACCACAAGTATTGCACCACGAAGTTCTTCCTCCTGCAGAGAATCAAAATGGACACTTATTTTAGTCGAAAAAAATTTTAAAGGATCTGAGGAATTGGATTGGTTGGAATGATGGCCTGAATTTATCTTTGCTGAGAAAACCAAATATGCTGATTCCGTTGAATAACGAAATAAGTTCAGGTAATTAAAGCATCGTAACATATATTCCAAAAATATCGCGTAAAGGGGCCACCTTTAAAATTGCAATATTGGATGAATCGAATATACCAGCTCAAAACAACTAATACAGAAAAGATCTAAAAATTTTCACACATTCTATTCGGCTATTGACCTTCATGAAATTTTCGCAGAGTTAGAATGAGGGCTCACAAAAAAAATCAAACGTGTAAACGTACATAAGTAACTCACCTCAAGCATATATACTAATTCATCTTTAGAGATACCTATCCGATCTCTGTCTGCCGAATCAACAACATAAATAATAGCATCTGTGTTCGAATAATAACATCTCCAGTAGGGCCTGTAAGAAAAATGTTGGGAATTGAATCGAATTTAGAATAAATAATCCCAAATCAACGATTTAACTGTTAAATCATACCTTATACTCGTTTGACCACCAAGATCCCACACTTGAAATTTCAAGTTCTTGTAAGTCACTTGCTCCACGTTAAAACCTATAGTGGGAATGGTAGTAACAACTTCTCCAACCTGCAACCTGAATTCATAACATCTTTTAAATGATAATTCTATGACAGTTTAAAATCTAGCTGCATGACAATAAACTTAGGATACGCCTACCTATACAGAATAGTGGTTTTACCAGCTCCGTCCAAACCAAGTATTAAAATCCTCATCTCTCGACTACCAATCAAACTCCTAAAATAGCTCAGCAGCCCACCTAAAATAAAAATAAATAAAATCAGTTAGATTAAATACAATACTTTATACATACTAAGAGCCTATCATTCGTATCACAATGAAAGAAGGATTGAATGCTCGCAACACATATTTCTAACTTAGGGGAATTAAATGACTTGTTAATATACGTACCCATATTGATAATGACAATATAATGCTGAAGAATTAATGATTTTACTATATTTCACAAAAATAGTGTCACCGGCTTTCCACGTCCCAAGTAAACCTATCAACTTCATGAACACCGGAAAAAACAGTCATATGTCCAACGTGTTACTTCAGTCGTACACATATTTATTGTCATTATTTCTCTACTTTATCATAGATAAAATCTTTTCATAAAATGTATTCCTATAATTCTACAGTAAAATAAAGGTTATCATTTCCAATTCTCTTTTGACTTGGTGTAATTTTTAGATAGATACACAGTCTTGAAATTGACACACTTCCGTGTCTGTAAGGCACTGCAATGTAACTGGACCAGCTGGTCTTACTCGTTACAGGTAAATTCGGACTCAAGAGTAATGTTTGGATGTTGGCTGTGCTATTTACATTTGTTCTGATCCCAGTTCATTTTTCCAGGACGTAAACACCCAAAGTGAAATAAGTTTTAAATATTAAAGTTGAGGAAGTCAAATCAATTCTCATCTGGTTTTCAAGAAATGACTTCGTTCATGGCTTGCTATGTTTTATGTTCGCAGCGTATGATTAAGACTTATTTATCATTGTCTGCGTAGTTAAATGTGTTTAGTTTCCAGTATCATTTTTCTACTTTTGAAGTGCGTGTAATTTCGCTAGGCTTATTGTTGATAGTGTATCAACTATAAGCCGGTAAATCTTTGATAGTGGGTAGCAGTATTCTGATCTGATGACACGGACGAGTAATAGCGTAACCTAGTGCATGACTTTTAATCAATGTACTTAATAGTATAGTAAATAATATATTGGATAGTAAAATATTCCGTACTCTATTTGCAGATATCTACTTCAATCGTGTCCTGCCTTACGGCAGATACCATGCTAAATTCTCTTTCACTTTTTTGTACCCTTCCATCATTTTGGATTCGACGAGCAATCTCCTTGTTTTTCCTTTCTTATCTTTCATTCCGTTTAATACCCCATACGTTATTAACCTGTATTAACCCTCCGTTACTCGCGCGAATTTTTGTTACGTCGTTATTCGCTCGGGGTGCTCCTGACACCCCACGGCAATCTTTTGTGTTATGCCTTGTTTTAACTATATTTCTCATTAATTTGGAAAAACAGTATATTGTGACAATATTTTCATTATTTTTCCGATTAAAAAAATATCATATGGTTTTTTAAAGACAAATTTATTGGCTTAAAAGTAAAAAAAATCGTATTTGTTTGAAACAAATAAATATTTAAGAAAATATATTTGTAATATTTTAGGGAGAATTTTAATAATGAATAATAATTACTGCAGTAAGAGGAGTTGATATCACGATCTGTTTCAATAAAGTTTACTCTTGTCTTCCGTACGTTATGTTGCTGAAAACACTACGAAAAATTTCGGAATGATATACAAAAATGAATGATAATGCTTCATATAATCATGATAATCGTTTTAAATATATCACTAATAATAAAGTATTCTGTAATACATGGGTATATATAATTGTTACAATATAAATTATTTAATATAAGATTTATCTACATTTCGAACATTTTTGAAGGAGTTATTTACCATATTTTGAATTATAGAAAATTAAAAATCCTTGTTAAAATAATTAGCAAGTAGTTCTGTTTAGTTTTTAGCCTGACTGCATTCTATGCAGATATTATACATATGTTTAGCACACATCCATTTATCACATGAACAGCAGAAGAATTTTGTTTTTATGTCTTTAGTTCTCGGGCACACAACACATCTACCACTGCTTCCCTTTCTCAGTTTCTCAACCGCCTCGCCATTCGAAGATTCACCATGCGCCTCCACCATTCGTTTTAGCTACTTCGGAAATATATCCATGAATGCTCTTTTCTTTATAAATGCTTTCGTCAATTCCCTAGCAACCTCTCGTAGGAATTTTGACCTATTTATGGCATTTTTTCATTTACGTCGTTATTTATAATGAATGAATTTATTCTAGCAACATTCAACAAATACAGTCAATGGCCAGTGCATAGTTTACAATAATATCATGTTTTTCCTTTCTTGAGTACGTAAGATACAATGATCATTTTATCTCTACGTAAAAGCAAACAGACTACTAGCCTCCTCCCTGCTTCTCGTGTAGACCATCTGCAGTGGCAATTCCCTTTTATTTTTCTTTATGGTTCTGACCATAAAGAAAAATAAAATGGTCAATTTACTTTGAAGTAAATCCTCCGCCAGTGGCACACTTTTGAACCAATTGTCCACAGTCAAGTTTCGACAGGATGTGTCGACTCCCATACATTGACGGCGGAGCAAGTTTCCCCTACTCATCAAGTTTGGGGGAAGTTGCGCAAGGCGGCTCTGACGCAGTTTTACGCGGCAATTTAAGCAACTACGGCTACTGGGTTACCGGTTTTGGTATTTTTACTTTTCAATTTATCTTACTACCAATTAAAGACCAAAGAGAAAACCAAATTGAAGATTACAAAGCATTATTTATTTGAATAATAGTAGAAATATTACATATTAAATACAAAACTGTGTCATACATAAAGGATTATTCAGCACCATCAAAAGTAAGACAAACTGCACATTGAAAGTTCCTGTTTACACTGGTGGAAATTGTTCCAAAATATCAATGGAAAATTAATCAAAACATTGGACCAATGCCAACGATATAGCAAGTTGTCAAAATCCACTTAAAACTCTTTAAAAAGTTAACTTAAAAGTCACTTCATTAGATAACTAAGTCTCAAAGAATACTCAAAAAACAAAAAGATACTCTACACACGAATCTCTGATATTCATCCACACAACAGAACATAACTGCTGAAATTTCCCAGCAGACATGCTAAAGCAAGCACCTTTTGAAGACGATGATTCTTTTTCCAGGGCCCATTTTCATGTGTGAAGAGTTTGAATTCGGAAACAGGACAAATATGACAAAATAGGGCAGTATTAATTTGCACATGGTGATCCTTTTCTTTAAATGCAAGGCTTCCTTCCTCAAAAAAATCATTGCTCAGGAAAAATTCTTTAAGAACTAGAAAGAAGAAAATTTTGTCAGCTTTCCAATTCAGTAGCAAAATGAAAGCACAGGTATCAAAATGGCAATGTGAAACTTACAACTACTTTTCCATTAACTTGGAATCAAATAAGAGAGAAAATCCCAGCAGAAATGAACATGGGAAAAGTCTGACAGGATCTTTAACCCAGAATCTTTTGCATTCCAAGTTGCTGCATTACTAAATAAAGCTATCAAACAAGAGGGTCCCAGATAGCCAAGTTAGCAATGCACTCGACTTCAGTGTAAGCAGTCTTGGGTTTGATTCCCGGTGGTGCCTACATGCAAAATGATCTCAGTTATCGATGCACTATTAACATTAATACTACTACTACCATCAAGCAAGAACAGACTGTTGTGCTGTTTTGGGAGACTTTGCAGGCTTCCTTCTACACCAACTTTACTCCTTTTCTTGTTATAACAAAGAAAAGAACAATAATGATCCATGAGAACACTTAAAACAGAATATAGAGACTGACCTGGAACAGAGAGAGTAAGAAATATAAGCAAAAGAGAAAAAAAAGATAAATTAGTGACTTGTGAAGGTATTTAGAAACACACTAACATTTGCTTTTATGCTGTTAATTCATCATTACAAACTTCAGGAGACATGTATAACTTACCATCACCTTCCAGTCACTTGGCAACAAATACCATACATATCCATGAGAGAACTGTTTTACAGAAAATGGAGACTGGATTGGATCGGAGAGAGTAAGAAATATAAGCAAAAAAGAAAACAAAGAGGAATTAGTGACTTCTGAAGGTATTCAGAAACAAACAAACATTTGTTTTCATGCACTTATTCAACCACCAATAATAACTTATGATTACCATCACTTTCTCCTCTTTCCTTGGCACCACCAAATATTGCCCATTTCATAGACGGTATGGTAGAATGGTAGATTTCTTCAGATCCCTCCAGTGCTAGCTGCAAATTCTTACGAGTGTCATTGATGCAAACGAGCCACTTAAGAATTTCTAATGAACATCAGGGTCCTGACAAAGAATACTCCCGCGGCATCCCGGCCTGTCGTAAGAGGCGACTAATCGGGCGGGGAAAAAACCCCGAAGACAAACCTCAAGATCAGCAAGGGCTGAGTCCAGACAGTGATGTGGATCAGCTGTCTGTG
>KZ308999.1:0-132711 GCA_000376725.2 Ladona fulva
AATTCAGTAGAATTTTTCCCCATCCTGTGAAAGTTAAGGAAAAATTAGCCCCCAGTTAAGGGGTTAATGTAAACTGAGTGAGGCTACTACAGAATTTATTGAAAATTAACTCCCAGCAACGTCAATTAATCTTATCCTTACTTTGATAAAAATTGCAACGCAGATTGAAGGCTGTTTACATCCTTAAAACTTCTGTTCAAACTTTAGTATTTGGCAGTACCATCTTAAAAGTTACGTTATGCTTGCATTAATATTTCCTATGTTTATCATAACATTATCTATGTTTATTGCTATGAAACCAGCTTCAAGCTCACCAGTTAAAGACAGTGTTCCCAAACAGCAATAGATCAGTCCAGCATGGCTTTCTGATCCTGGCCTTGAACCAAACCCACCATCAAAATTCATACAAGATGCCACAAAATCTACTGCTTTATCAACATTTATAGCATCTAATCTTCCCTAAAGAGTAAATGAAAGGAAATAATAGTTAGCAAGATGAAATAGTTATACACTTTAGTAGCTCATTTTTCAATAATATAAGTAAGTAACAGGTAACACTAAATTTAGAAATTGATTGCATACATAATTTCAAAACAGTAGATTAGAAGAGAGACAGAGGACCAACTAGAAGGCATATTTAATGACACAAAAATGAACATAAAACAAGAAGTATTCTTTAGATGGCAGCTAAATATGATAGTAATTTAAAAACACACTAAATATTTCTAGTCTCTTCCCAGGATTAATGCATAACATCATTCAGCCATAATTATTTTACAAAGATGTCTTTACTATACAGAATCAATGAAAAATAATACAGCTAACCCGGAGCATGCAAGATTAATGAGAGAAATTTTGTCATACATTGAAAAAATAATGGTCACAGAATATGACTTCTTATTAGTATTATAAAATGTATTAATAAGAAATTTATTTACTAGCAAAAGATCGTCTAAAAAAGAAAAGTTACAACATTTTGAGTTTAAAAAACGAAATTGAAATTTTTTGACAGGATGGACAAGGAAAGATTAACATTACAGGACCTAAACAATAAATGTACAGGGGAACGAGGTGTTGGAAGACCTAGGAAAAGGTGGGTACCGTAACAGGCTCTTAATTGCCTAATACCCGAAGTGAAGAAGAAGAACGTTTGATGTAACACTGAATATTTCATGATGAATTTATGTAAGCTACTATAACTATAAAAAATAAATGCACAATTTATAATTTAATGTTCCAATTCTGGCACCATAGGTTTGCATACATTATCCCAATTATAAGGGATAACTCCACAACATTCTACATCACATAACTGAGCAAAAAATCTCACTAAAAACTGAAACAGAGAAACTTGTCCATAGCAGAACCTGTACATAGTGGAAATTTGCCATCACCAAAAACATTTCTTAATCTCAACATACATGATAAGTATTGGCTTGTAAGAGACCCTGGATATGACAGAATGTGACTAACGTAACAATGGAATGATTTCTCATAAAAAAGGAGTCTAATACCTACCTATTTCAGAATTAAGGTTAAAGTATTAGCAAATATATTTGCTGAAAAATTAGGGAATTCAGATGTATCAATTGAGTGAGCTTGACAGTTTAAAAACTCGTCATCATGTTGTATGGTGCAGTTTTTCCAAAGGCCTAAATTATGTGGATATGGCTATAATCTCACATTGGAAATAAAAATTGTAAGACTTAATAAAAATACCACCAGAAGGATATTTTTAAGTGATAAATTGGGGTAATTTTTCTATGCAATTCCAACAAAAACTTTGTCACTGAAGGGGGAAAAATGTATTGGTTGTAAACTCTTCAAAGAACTAGTTACTGTTTCTGTTTGCAGAAACATGGAAGAAGATTTGGAAAAGCAGTCCATGGATCAAGGAGTCGTGCACTGCAACAAAGTTAATTATTGAAAGTTTTTAATGCAGTCTCTTTTAATGCTATTGATTCTGCTCGCAAAGTTAATTAAGTGGTTAAAATGTTGCAGCCCTGGTTGCTATAAATTGGTTAACCAGAGCAATGAAAATTATGAATAACAAAGGGACACAAACAAAATGATTCCAAAGAGATCATTTTGTTTCCATGAAGAATTGATCCATGATCAATTTGTTTTCCATGAAGAAGTAATTACCAATAAAAAAGTGATTTAAATATATCAACATTAATGACCTCAAATCTACTGTTGCGTATGATGTAACAAGGGTGGCAGACTTTGCTATTTTGACAACAATTAATTACCTCTGCCAGTGATTTTAACTGATCTTCTAGAAGGTGAATAGGAGTGCAGAGAGAATGATGGAAAGCGCAATTTTGAGTTGAATGAAATAAAAGAAAAACACAACAAAAATCGATAAGGAGGTTATTCACTGAATTGAAGAAATCAGAAATTTCTGCCATATAAAAAATGTAGTTTAACTCTCAAGTTTGTTAAACAGTTCAATGACTGTAAACGTAACACAAACTAAAATTCTGTGTAATCTAAAAGCAAAGCATTTATCTGATTATTTTCTAAAATATAATACTTATCAAAAATTTTTACTAACAAAAATGTAATAATGGTAATATAATGCTGAAAGTTGATAATGTGCCAATAAGTTTACTAATGTATTTTTATCTATCATCTCTTTTCCTTATCCAATACTTTGAATCTGTATACTGATTTTGTTACGGGCAAATTTTACTCTATTAACATACTATAACAATAATATCACCCATCACATACACCAAACACCATCAAAAGAACTTTCAAACATACAACAAACACCATCAAAAGTTCTTTTGATGGTGTTTGGTGTATGTGATGGGTGATATTATCTATAGCCATCAGCGGTTTTCCCTTGATACTATAACAATGGAAAAAAATTTTGAGTAAAAATGTGTTTACTACAATTAAGGCTTGTCAAATAATGATGCAAGCACCAGGTTAGAAATTGATCAGTCAATTAAAGCTAAAATTCCTGTATTTTAAAAAAATGAGTGAAGAAGATTGAGGTAATAATAAATATCCAAGTAATCAAAGACAAACAATCTTAGTGAGAGCAAATTCTGGAACCAAGAATAGCAATTCATTTTCTAGCATGTAAAGGCAAAGTTTCCAACTACAGTTGATGGCAGCTGTTAAACTATAATTGGTATAACAAAGTAGTAATTAGTATTAGAAGTAATGATCATGTACAATATGCTCACCAGTAAGTAAAGACTGGCAACAGCACAAAATGAAAACCTTGTATCAACTTCGCCCCATTTATCTCCAGTAAAACTTCCATCTTCCTTCTGAAGCCCTTTAATGAAACTAACAACCTTTTCTATATCAATCACATGGGTTGAGTCATACATGGTTAAAATCTAAAAAAGAAATGTTTATGATATTAAGGAATTTTTCTGGAAATAACAAGAAACATTCCGAAAATTTTAGCTTTGAAGTATAAACATAATAGAAATAATTTAAGATCTCAAAACTTTGATAAAGATAATCCTTAAAATTAATCTGCACCAAAGCATTTATGGCATACACACAATATTTTTAATTTCTCAAGCAAAATTAGCTCGTAGAAATAGTCTACCTATCTGTAAATTGGTTTAACTGTGATGACTTCAATAAATTAAATAAATTCCCATGCATAATCAGAACAGTCTTATATCTCATATATAATTCATACCATATAAACATTTCAGCTAATGCATTAACATACATTTAATTGAAGTGGAAGCATAAATCAATCCAATGTAAATGAATTATCCAAAGCTTTAAAATATAATTTTTGGAAATTACCAAATATATCCCCAAAGTTAAGACAAAATAATTGACAATTTTAGAAATATTGGAACCACCAGACATAAATATTAAACCTAAAATTAAAAATTATGAAATGGCTGCATCTCAAATTGTATCTTCAATTCCTAAGCTACGTCAAAACCTTCCCCTTTTAAATAGCTAAAATTAACTTTTCGTATTTGGGCATCCTTTGGCACACAATTGTTTTAAAATAATACTTTTACAACAAATAATAAAATATTCGATTAAGTAGCAAAAACCATAACCTGTATAGCACTCAAAGTGTACAGCAGGTGAGGGTCATGTCCGACACTTGCACTTATACCTCCTGAAGAATCTTGGCAAGATTTTACGAAGTCCAAGATTTCATCTTTATTCATGCGTTTTAATTGACTCATCAAATCCATAGCGGTCAATCCCCAATACACTCCAGACATTCTTAAATACTCAGTCATACAATACTCCTGAAATATTAAAATGGAACTTGACAAAAATGTACTTAATATCAGAATTTCTTGCTGTAATTCATCACTCACGTAATCATCTTTGTTTTCCCCGTACGCAGCGATAAAGTCAGCATGTTTCTGAATCAGAAGAGTCTTAGGGGCAGTATCCTTTAAAACTACATCATTTTGGATGGAAGCCTAGCAGGATGTGGTGATTAATTAGTCAGTTAGGTGGATTTAGTCTTGCATTTTCAATTTAAATCTCTAGGAGTGAAGACAACTTGCTCCCTCTTAAATTAATGAAAAATGAGCTCACATCTTTGTTATTCAGTTTTATTTTAACTTACCATTTCTCTTCGAAAATGAATCACTAGCACATAAGAAGAAAAGAAACACTGTCAACAAATTTTACATGAAAACATCTTTCCTCATCCACACTTTCCCGTAAGCCTGGTGACAGCACGCGCACACATAACGCTTCGCAACTTACGCTTTACTTTTAGTGACTCTCTTGTTTCAAAATAAAATCTGAACGCGCACAACATCCGCCAAGGAAAGCGTTTAGTAAATTGGTGGAAAATGGCTGATGTTCTAGATATCGATAATGCCGAAGAATTTGAAGTTGATGACGAAGGCGATCGTGAGTATCTTATTAACAATCTTATTATATTTCCCAGATTACCTTTATCTATTGTTATTTTCTTCCCTCATCCTGTTTTACCAAAAGCTGTCATATCCTACGCATTAATTTAAGCAATTTATTCTTTACATTAGAGGGTATCGCCCGACTAAAAGAAAAGGCAAGAAAGCGGAAGGGTAGAGGTTTCGGTGCTGACAACTCAGCTCGTGAAGAAATCCGTGATTATGAGTCTATGGAAGTTGATGGTGATGAAGAGCCGGGACCCCAAAGATGTATGCTACTTCATTCGGTTTCTGTGGTTTATGTTAACAGATTCTTATTTAATATTGTGATTTCAGCAACAAAAATTGTGAATAGATAATGCAGTAATGGAGCGTTATAATTTCGAATCTCGATTCTCGTCTGGCACCTCCAAGACCAGGTGGAGCTTTATTCTAACAGTTTAGTCAACGCATTCTATGAGCTGCACGTCGTTCTATTTTTAATTTAGATTCACTGTAATTCATACTGCCTGATAAATAATGGCTTTATTGCTCAAGCATTGAATCTTGTACATTATGATTACAGCAATTAAGGTTTCATGCATGAGTATGTAAGATTTTTGTTATGTCTTGAAACCTTTTATAATTCTGTAAAAGTTTAGTGATGGTAGCTTTCATCTCATAGAATGTTCGCGAGCAAGAATTACAAAAGTTTATTTCTGGTAGTTTTCGTCTTACATTGATTATACTTCATCTTTGAGAACTTGGCTCCCAGATAGCCAAGTGGGCAACTGTTCGATTCCCTGTGGCTGCATCATGCGAAATGACCCAAGCTGGCGGTGCACTTATAACAATACTACTATTCTTTCTTCAACTATTTGATTTTGTGTAGATTTATCGATAGTAATGAATATTCACTTTTAGTGGGTAATGATTAAAAATCTTACTCTGTATTTGATTTTCATTTCTAAAATGTTTGTATTACAGCTGTTGAAGGGTGGATTTTGTGTGTGACTTCAGTTCATGAAGAGGCCCAAGAGGATGATATACATGAAAAATTCTCTGAATATGGAGAAATAAAAAATCTTCATCTTAATCTTGATCGAAGGACTGGTTTTCTGAAGGTAAGGGGTTTCTGTAATAAAAAACATGTCCAAATGAAATCTGTGTGAGAACAGCATCTCAAGTAGTTAAACATGAACTGATAATTGAAAAGGCTACATTTTACCAAGAAATAATTTATTTTTCTCCCATTTATACATCATATGTTGTTGTTAGAATGATTACATTAATTGAAATTGTATACTTTCTCAATTCTAGGGATATGCTCTCATTGAGTATGAAACATTCAAGGAGGCTCAGGCTGCTAGGGAAGCATTAAATGGAACAAGCATACTAGGACAGCCTATATCAGTTGATTGGTGTTTTGTCAAAGGCCCCAAAAAGTGAGTTTCTAGAGATGTAATTAATACTTCAGAATTTGTGGTAATGTTTTATAAGTATGTGCAATGATTGCATGTACATCTTCCATTATTTTGGATGGAGCTGAAAGAAAATCTATCAGTATCTAAATACGGTGGCCTCCCAATAATGTGCATGATAATTTTACTCTTCCTTGATACTTTCAGTAATGTTTTTGGAAAAATTCAAACTCTAAAATCCCACAAATATTTTCATGTTCTAATACAAGGAGGACTTAGGAAGATCTTTTCTGTGGAGTAGTGGAATAAGACTACAATTACATTTTCATGGGGAAACTGACATAAATGTCTGATAGGACCAAAACTCTAACCCAGATCTTCCACTTTTTTAGTGACTGCTGTGGCCAATTGAGTTATCATGCTAGAAAACTTAGACATGCTGTTTGGGAGACTTTGTTGTCAATAGTGAGTAATTCATTAGACAAAGAAGAGCAACTCAATTGGCTGGAGCAGTCACCCGAAAAAAATAGAAGATGTAGGTTTTAGTCACAGTCCTGTCAGTCTTTTTCTAGTCCCTTTCTCCTTGGGAATATTCCTAGGTGTATGCCTTATGATGCAAAATTACCTATCAACCTTTTCCTTACAATTACATTATCACTAATAAATAGATCTGCAGTTAGGTAAGGAAAACTAATGAGTCCATGAAACGATCAAAAATAGTACTGTGGACCACTATTGATAAATTATTTACATCAATTATGAACTATATTAAAATTGGAAGTTGTTATTATCCTTGTTTTCCAATAATTTGTGCATCTTCTCCCCAGTATTAGCTCAGATAATCAAGAGTTCTTTGTATAGACATTCAAACCATTTAACCCTCTCTATATCTTGATGGTTTTGATCTTATTTTGTAATGTCAAAATATTTTTTGTGTAAGATGGATTTAACAGAATTATTCGAGTTTTTAATCCTCTCAAGAATGCTTGGAGAAAATCAAAAATAGCTTCAACGTTATCCTAATGACCTTTGATAAGTTCCGTGATCTCAGGATATTGTCTAACTATACTTTAATGTTTAACTATAAAAGTATTGAATACATTTAAAGGACCTGTCTTTTCCTCTTGAAATGTATAATTATACATGATTGTAGAAAGAGATTTCTCAAAATTGTCCATGAAACCATGGTTTCCCAAGTTTCTTCAAAATTTATTTCGTTTACTGTAGTTTCTTACTATGACAATGTTACATGTACCGTTGCAGCTCAGTTCAAGTTCTATTTCCATAGTATACTTCATTCGTTAAATAGAATGTTTATAATCATTGTTAAAATATAAAATTTTTAGTAAATATATTGCTCAGTTTAACTTCTTTTATTTTCAGAACCAGGAAAAGCCGGAGGAGGAGGTAACCAAAAGGATGCTTCCCGTCCTTTTATCATCCAATGTATTTCCAGGGAGATTGAGTTAATCATTTACATAATCAAAAAATATTCACTAATTTTGAATCACAATTGAAATAATTCCAGGCATTTCTTTTGTTTATATAAAATATGTATTTCTGACTAAGTGATTCTTTTCTAATTCTGTTTTATACTATAGATTTGTCTAAAAAAGTTTACTTCATCTCGATGTTTTTTCGTCGAAAATTGAGAGGTAACCCTTGGTAACTTACTTGAAAAAGATGCGAATTATTTAACTGTTGTATTGAGTTTGAACTGTAAAACATGTATTATGAGTTATAGTTCGCCTGTACTAAATTAAGTTTCATTATTAGAAAACTTGGCATCTAGCCATTAATTAAAAAACATGGATGGAGCAATCAACCGGCAGTTAGGAGACCCGGGTTCGAGTCCCGGTCCCATCCAACTTTTTCATGTCCGTTTTCCCTTGGGAACAATAAAATCCTGTTCTAATTTTGATCGATATATCCGTGGTGTATGGCAGGGAAAATATCATTGCTAGGGAGAACTAAAGAGATATTTTTAACATATTAAATGAAGAAAATTCGACAATATATTACATAAGAGCGAAAGCTGCTCAGTGAACGAAATTACTTGCTCTTAGAATCTCCCTGGGCTCTTTAAATGCTGCTTTATAGGAGACTATTACTGCCATGCCTCTTATACCGAAACAGAATATGTTAAAAACAGATGCTCTCACTTTCAGGTCCTTATAGGAATCATTCAACTCCGAGATTTATGAATATAAGAGCACATAGTAGAACGGCTAAGGTTCGTCATTTGGAATTGACAATTACAATAGAAGCTTATTTATTATGGAAGTCGTATAGAATATCACAATTATGATCGATGTTTTGAGAGGTGTCAGTGACTTTTAACCTCAAAACTGGCTCCACCTTATGAAGAAGTACCAAATGGCACGTGAATCTAATGTGGAGAAGAAATTTGCATTTATAATATGAAAGAAAGGGAGCAGGAGATGCAATTACCTCGTTCTCGCTGTATGACTCATCAAAAAGACAGCGGTTGTCCTTGTGGTCGATGGTGGTGATGTGCTGAGCCGTGATTTTCAGGTGCATCTCTTCCCCCGTATCGAGCCACACTCCCTCCGATGACCTAGATTTTCGCACCTCTTTTGAAACAATAGAAACGATATCAAAGTTAGATGAACTGTTTCATTTTCTTTTTCCATCACACGCTACATTTCTGGATATGTAGCTGAGAAATGTCATAGTTCTTGACTTCAATCGAAAAAAGAGGTAAGTCCGCTTACACAGTTGGCGGAAGCGCAAAGCTTTCGGACCTCCGGAAGATTCTTACGTCTAAAAAGGTACCACAAGCTCTCACTTTCAACTACATCGTGACGCATTGTTAAACCAGCTTAATAGAAGCTTCCCAAGGAATAAATCTTCAATAAATAAATAAATCAAGGAATCTTCCGGAGGTCCGAAAGATTCTTACGTCTAAAAAGGTACCACAAGCTCTCACTTTCAACTACATCGTGACGCATTGTTAAACCAGCTTAATAGAAGCTTCCCAAGGAATAAATCTTCAATAAATAAATAAATCAAGGAATCTTCCGGAGGTCCGAAAGATTCTTACGTCTAAAAAGGTACCACAAGCTCTCACTTTCAACTACATCGTGACGCATTGTTAAACCAGCTTAATAGAAGCTTCCCAAGGAATAAATCTTCAATAAATAAATAAATCAAGGAATCTTCCGGAGGTCCGAAAGATTCTTACGTCTAAAAAGGTACCACAAGCTCTCACTTTCAACTACATCGTGACGCATTGTTAAACCAGCTTAATAGAAGCTTCCCAAGGAATAAATCTTCAATAAATAAATAAATCAAGGAATCTTCCGGAGGTCCGAAAGATTCTTACGTCTAAAAAGGTACCACAAGCTCTCACTTTCAACTACATCGTGACGCATTGTTAAACCAGCTTAATAGAAGCTTCCCAAGGAATAAATCTTCAATAAATAAATAAATCAAGGAATCTTCCGGAGGTCCGAAAGATTCTTACGTCTAAAAAGGTACCACAAGCTCTCACTTTCAACTACATCGTGACGCATTGTTAAACCAGCTTAATAGAAGCTTCCCAAGGAATAAATCTTCAATAAATAAATAAATCAAGGAATCTTCCGGAGGTCCGAAAGATTCTTACGTCTAAAAAGGTACCACAAGCTCTCACTTTCAACTACATCGTGACGCATTGTTAAACCAGCTTAATAGAAGCTTCCCAAGGAATAAATCTTCAATAAATAAATAAATCAAGGAATCTTCCGGAGGTCCGAAAGATTCTTACGTCTAAAAAGGTACCACAAGCTCTCACTTTCAACTACATCGTGACGCATTGTTAAACCAGCTTAATAGAAGCTTCCCAAGGAATAAATCTTCAATAAATAAATAAATCAAGGAATCTTCCGGAGGTCCGAAAGATTCTTACGTCTAAAAAGGTACCACAAGCTCTCACTTTCAACTACATCGTGACGCATTGTTAAACCAGCTTAATAGAAGCTTCCCAAGGAATAAATCTTCAATAAATAAATAAATCAAGGAATCTTCCGGAGGTCCGAAAGATTCTTACGTCTAAAAAGGTACCACAAGCTCTCACTTTCAACTACATCGTGACGCATTGTTAAACCAGCTTAATAGAAGCTTCCCAAGGAATAAATCTTCAATAAATAAATAAATCAAGGAATCTTCCGGAGGTCCGAAAGATTCTTACGTCTAAAAAGGTACCACAAGCTCTCACTTTCAACTACATCGTGACGCATTGTTAAACCAGCTTAATAGAAGCTTCCCAAGGAATAAATCTTCAATAAATAAATAAATCAAGGAATCTTCCGGAGGTCCGAAAGATTCTTACGTCTAAAAAGGTACCACAAGCTCTCACTTTCAACTACATCGTGACGCATTGTTAAACCAGCTTAATAGAAGCTTCCCAAGGAATAAATCTTCAATAAATAAATAAATCAAGGAATCTTCCGGAGGTCCGAAAGATTCTTACGTCTAAAAAGGTACCACAAGCTCTCACTTTCAACTACATCGTGACGCATTGTTAAACCAGCTTAATAGAAGCTTCCCAAGGAATAAATCTTCAATAAATAAATAAATCAAGGAATCTTCCGGAGGTCCGAAAGATTCTTACGTCTAAAAAGGTACCACAAGCTCTCACTTTCAACTACATCGTGACGCATTGTTAAACCAGCTTAATAGAAGCTTCCCAAGGAATAAATCTTCAATAAATAAATAAATCAAGGAATCTTCCGGAGGTCCGAAAGATTCTTACGTCTAAAAAGGTACCACAAGCTCTCACTTTCAACTACATCGTGACGCATTGTTAAACCAGCTTAATAGAAGCTTCCCAAGGAATAAATCTTCAATAAATAAATAAATCAAGGAATCTTCCGGAGGTCCGAAAGATTCTTACGTCTAAAAAGGTACCACAAGCTCTCACTTTCAACTACATCGTGACGCATTGTTAAACCAGCTTAATAGAAGCTTCCCAAGGAATAAATCTTCAATAAATAAATAAATCAAGGAATCTTCCGGAGGTCCGAAAGATTCTTACGTCTAAAAAGGTACCACAAGCTCTCACTTTCAACTACATCGTGACGCATTGTTAAACCAGCTTAATAGAAGCTTCCCAAGGAATAAATCTTCAATAAATAAATAAATCAAGGAATCTTCCGGAGGTCCGAAAGATTCTTACGTCTAAAAAGGTACCACAAGCTCTCACTTTCAACTACATCGTGACGCATTGTTAAACCAGCTTAATAGAAGCTTCCCAAGGAATAAATCTTCAATAAATAAATAAATCAAGGAATCTTCCGGAGGTCCGAAAGATTCTTACGTCTAAAAAGGTACCACAAGCTCTCACTTTCAACTACATCGTGACGCATTGTTAAACCAGCTTAATAGAAGCTTCCCAAGGAATAAATCTTCAATAAATAAATAAATCAAGGAATCTTCCGGAGGTCCGAAAGATTCTTACGTCTAAAAAGGTACCACAAGCTCTCACTTTCAACTACATCGTGACGCATTGTTAAACCAGCTTAATAGAAGCTTCCCAAGGAATAAATCTTCAATAAATAAATAAATCAAGGAATCTTCCGGAGGTCCGAAAGATTCTTACGTCTAAAAAGGTACCACAAGCTCTCACTTTCAACTACATCGTGACGCATTGTTAAACCAGCTTAATAGAAGCTTCCCAAGGAATAAATCTTCAATAAATAAATAAATCAAGGAATCTTCCGGAGGTCCGAAAGATTCTTACGTCTAAAAAGGTACCACAAGCTCTCACTTTCAACTACATCGTGACGCATTGTTAAACCAGCTTAATAGAAGCTTCCCAAGGAATAAATCTTCAATAAATAAATAAATCAAGGAATCTTCCGGAGGTCCGAAAGATTCTTACGTCTAAAAAGGTACCACAAGCTCTCACTTTCAACTACATCGTGACGCATTGTTAAACCAGCTTAATAGAAGCTTCCCAAGGAATAAATCTTCAATAAATAAATAAATCAAGGAATCTTCCGGAGGTCCGAAAGATTCTTACGTCTAAAAAGGTACCACAAGCTCTCACTTTCAACTACATCGTGACGCANTGTCGTAATAGTTTAAGCTTTGACTCAATATTAGAGAAGTATTTCATTTTCAGCAAAATTTCTTTGGCACCTGCAAGGTCTCCCTTACTAAATTTCTCTCCTACGTCCCTAAAATAAGAAAATAAAATGATAAATATGACTCACAGCATAAGCAATCACAGTAAATTTATTGAGATTAAACCTAAACAGTAATAATAAACTGTCTCAACAAGTAGCTTATTTTATTAAACATATCAGGTGCCTGAGTGATTGATTTTCAAGTTGAAGTGAAACAACAGCACTTGCTATGTTTCAAATTTTTCATTACAAAATGTATTGCATATCCATTATATTATGCTGGTTTGGATTATGTATAAATCATTATAATGAATCGTTATATGGATTATCCATAATGCAGATCCCTTAACCATTCAAGTTCCAGCCATAGCCACATGGCAGCAGTCATAGATGCACGCACTATACCAAATGACGCCTTTGGCAGGGTACTGCACACATTTAGAAAAGGCCATTTACTGACTGGCAAAAGCGCTCTCCTACTTAACATTTGTTAAGATACACCTGATGAAAGGCTGTTGCCTCATTTTGTGTATAACCAATTGTTAACATAATTCACAGACAGTGAAAGGATTTATATTATTTAATCATAACCATTTGTTACTACTATGTAATTAAACCTTTATCTGCTGTGCATTTCTTTAGACATAATTATGTTTTGGTGTCTTTGTTATTCATGAGTTAAGACACAGATGATTGACAGTTTAAAAATCTATATTACTTTACCATTAAATTTGAAAGCAACTTTGGTACTTATGCTTTATGCACCCTGCAACTGTTGTGCCGCTATGATGGCAACCACTGGAAGTGGGATTTTATAACCATTGTGGGAATGTGGTACATTAGCACCACATAGGTGAGGTAGTAGGATAAAAGGAAATCCATCTTGAGCCAGAAAACATAAAGATTACCAATAATGCATAGTTCCAACAGCCATTAACAAAGCGGCACAGCACTCGCAGGGTGCATAAAGAGTACCATAACTTAAAGGCAGAAGAAAAATAAAATGTATTTTGAATAGGTGGATAATTTTATCATTCAACATAGAAAGCACTTTGGGTTGGGAAATATTCAGCAGTTAAAGGATTTAGAGAGTGATCATTTGTTAGCATAGCTATCAATAAATAAATAAACAAAATTATGGCATGCTCGTATCTCATTTTACAGTACTTAAATATACATTTTTTCAATTACTCATCTCACTAACCCAGGTAACCTTATATCCATCTTTTTTTAATTGAACTTGATAATAATTTAAATAATACCAGAGAAGTATTTAAAGCATTTCCTTTGCTATTACAGTATTTTAATTTGTTATCAACAACTGATAAATCCATACATTTTTAAATACTTTGAAAGAAAAGCTCATTTCCTAATTTTCCAAGAGGTTTTGCATATTTCTATATATCTATGTTAGGCACAAGCTCCGATATGAACATGAATCTATGAGAAAAATGAAATTATGTGAATGAATTTATAATTTTATTAAGGAGTTGATTCTCATTACCTAGCCAATTTGAGAAGAATATCTTGATAGACCTTTGTCAAACGGATTATTTTGTCCTTGTCATGCAAACCATCTACTTCTTCATTTCTTTCCATGATATCCATCAAAAAGTCTGGGCTCATTTTCTCAGAATCTTCTCCTATCTTAACACCTTTCAGCTCTAGCATGTACATGCCTCTGCTTAATGGATGAAGTAAGGTGGTGTACGCTTTGTTCACAAGCGATGAATAGCTCTCTGAGATCCGTCTCTCTTCCTGAAGTAGATAATTGTCATTCAGAAAAGGCAGTTTAGCTGGAAATTTTTCTTGGTTTTTCTGGGAATAAAGGGTATTCACGACGTACAAGCATCAACTAACCTCTTCTTTATTTGCAAATCGATCAGGGTGGAGTAATCTTTGCAGATTGCGGAAATTGGTAGATAATTCTTTTGGCTCTACCTCATAGCGTTGATCCACGTTCAGGATATCAAAATAATTACTATTTTTGTCCACATTCTGTAAAACGTTACAATCCTTACAGAATAAATCCTTCTTGTTTATCACCGATCCGCATTTCCAACAAGATTCAGAAAGTTGACAGTAAAACTTCTGAGAACAAGATTCAACAATTCCATTCAGTCTTTTATCGCAAGAAATTTTTAAGAAGGTGGATCCTTGGAATCGTGTTTGCGGTTTGACATTTCTAATAATGTTAAAAAGACTGGGAATAGCTACACCCAAACTGATGGACTGGGTAGTTTTGGCAACAGAGAAGGCCATCTTCAGGCTAAATATTCACATCTGCATGTCCAGTTCCCTTGACAAAATCATCACACAACCTACATCAACCTACATATAACACCGGGAACGAGACCTACCTCAACCTAATCGATAGACTCGAAACGCTTGAAATAATACAAATATCGAAAACTGAAAGATCAGATCGACTTGATACTTCCTATCGATAGAATTCAACAATGCCCGCTCGGTTTGTATCCTTTATGCCCAACAATGTAGGTATTATAATACAATAATGCAGGTATTATAGCACTTGACAGCATACACTCCAGATGAGTGTAATATCAAATTGATTTCTTCTATTTTACAAAATATCGATGATAGACAACGGTTGTAGTATGCAGATGTTGCTATAACTATATTGTAACTAACTATCTATGTTGATGCTGTATTTTCCATTGAGGTTAATAAAGCTATTGGTTTTGGCCAATAGAGCCATCATCAGGTATATCTACCTAAAATACTGAGAAATGTGTACTCTTTTACGAAGTTCTGAGAGTAAAGCCAGAACTGGAAAAGCAAGAAGGAATGTTGAAATTAATACCGTCAGTTTGATCAAAGGTTTTCAAAACAATATTTCCAGATAATCGACCATCTTCTCCTTTAAAGGGGAGATGAAAAATTTGGACTTAGTATGAAATGATTGTATGGCTAGATTGAAAGCCTAAAAAGATTCCATCTTTAAATGGAAGCAGCGACAACTTAACACCTGGAGCATTCCTCTTGAGGATCTATTCTGTGAATACAGAGGCAAGACAGTGTCTAACATACTTTCTAAATCATGACTTTAAAGACATAATTAAAGTTATAGTTACTTCTCACTGAATTTATCTGTTATGTAAAGTTTATTTCACATGTGCAGTCCATTCCAAAAATGGAGAACATAGTTCAAGATTTGTGTCTTACAGAGGTTGGGCGAGGCAATTTTCCTCTCCTTCTTGCCGTTCTACCAACGTTGGGTCTTATTCAGCATAGGGAGCATAGTTACTCATGGCATTCTTCGTGGTCGGTTTGTCCTCGTTTTCTTCCCCGTTGCTTGGAGCAGAGACTCGATCGGGGTGAACAGGGAGCATAGTTCAACAGGAGACATTTGACAGCAGCAACTCGTCACCAACCGTAGTGGATACCACAATATATCCGATGCCTCAGTTACCTCTGCCTCATATTGTTTTTGTTTATAAAATTTTTCTGTTTGTGACTGAAACCGAAAGAACTATTATTTTTGCCGGACTTTAAACCAAAAACCCTTAATTATTCCGTTCCAATTTTCAGTCCATAACTATGCGCATTTTACTTCAGTGTAAATGGAGAAATGGTTTACTAAACGTGCTAGATGGACCTGCACGACCTTCATCTCTGACTTTTGATTTGAAATTTGCGATAATCAAAAAGTTGCAGGTAATGGCACTTATTCCAATACAGCCTAAATAATGCTTTAAATATGAGAAGAAATTCCCTCACTGTAATAGAGTGAAATTAAAGAAAATACTCGTAATCAAATTTAGCGCCCATGCTATGAAAATGGCAACACTGTAGATATTCCTTTCAAATGCTTGAAAGAATTGATGACCTTCTTTATAAACTCGCTTGATCACTTGGGTTGTATTAGTGAAGCAGCAACTAGCTCTAATGGTGTTTTAGCTTCTAACACAGCACTGTAGCCTTTTTTTCTTAATTACTCAGCAGTTTTCCATAATGGTATCAACTCTTCAAAGAACCGCCTATGAAAGCTAAACTTCAGGTACGGCTCGTCAGTGCGGAATGTAAGGTGTAACGGTTGAATAGAAATGATTCCTAACTGTGATTAATTTTCTCATTGTAGTACTTGTTTTAAGTTACCGTTGAAATTCAACATAGCACTACCAGATTATGACGTAATTATCTAATACAATCTAACTACTAATATTCTTTTCTTACAAAAGAAGTGACGATAAGTAATTTCCACAGAATATATGGTAATTCCACATATTGTGGAAATTACTAAATATTTGTCGTTACTACTTTATTACGGCTCCCTTCCACAAAGTAGACCTTGGACAGGAATATTATCTATATTACATAATATTTTTACTCTTTTAAACATAAAATAGTGGAGTAAAGTAGTTACTAGTAGTAGCAAACAGGATAGAAATAATTTGAGGTTTAAGCAACATTTTATACATATTTATTATCCAGAGTGGATAATCCATTTATGGAATATTGGATTTATATAGCAGTTGCTTTTAAATTTGAAATTTATCTACCAAAATATATCATCGGGCTAGTTATATAAAATTGAAGATCTTAAATAACTTTTGATTCAAGCGAACTAACCAAAATCACGAAAATTCCCTTAGTCTGGTTACGTAGAAACGTAGATGTTTCTCATTGGCAACTTCATTCTAATTTTCAAGTTTTACTTGTGATGAGGTATCGGCCTGGCTAAGGACTACATTTAAATTCAATTTAACTTTATCATATTTACTACAGTTTTCGATAAATTAATATCACTAAGCATCATAATTCAGCCGATCCGACAATAAGCGTAAAATAAGAGAAATAGATACGAGTACAAGTCGTTTTGGGTTCTCATTCTTTCCTTGAACGATACGCGACAACAACAACCTAAAGAGGTAATTGTAACGCTTGGTATTTATACCATGCCTTCTGGCATGTAACAGGAGGTATAAATTAATATCCTTAATTATTAATCCTTCTTAATATCCTGATATCAGGATATTAAGAAGTTTTAGACGATTGTTTCCATATTTTGGTTGCCTCGCTTATGTGTAGGGAAGCAACCTCCTGGTCCTTTCAGTGTCAACTACTTATATTCATATTTGTGAACTAGACTGTTGCTTCACCTCAATCACCATATTCCATGAATGGAAAAAAATTGCTCCTGTTCTACCTCCTACCTACCCGTTTTTCGGGTACCTTGGTTTAAATATTTCTTCACGGTAAATTTAGTTCTTTGTTACCATCAACAAAAAAACTTCCAGCAATATGAAATTACCTCTACTATGACATAAAAATTGTTCATATGCGTTGAGCACTAAGCTCGCAATAAATTAACAAAGTCCAGGGGCACATAATTAAAAATCCGATAGTAGTAAGGGGTCCGTTGATATGTTTTCCAAGTTGAGATATCTATGCTATGAACTGTTTCAGTGCCGGTATCGTACAGCAAAATCATGACCTAATGATATATTTTGCATTAAATGTCTGCCATCTAATGGAAATAGCCTTCAATCCGAAGGAGGTTTGTTTATAATATAATCGCCATTAGTTTTGGTTTTCATAGATTTTTATTTTGGCAGAAATACCTGAATGAATACTGCAGTTATATAATTTACTAAATTCCGATTTTACCGTGCTCAGCAGCAAGCTTCTTTTTTTTTATTTCCATACAGATTGCATTAACCTGCTCGACAACACAGTGCGAGACTCAACGTTGGGGTTCTGATACAAAATTTCTTTAAGCCATAAGTTCATTTAATAATTAACCTCCTTAATTCTAGACCATTTAGAATTAAAAGAAATATTAAAAAATGAGCATGCATTCAATATCTCACAGTTGTTCTGCTCCAAAGTATAGCAATTCCAAAAATAGAATGTCGAGCCTAATTTTCGGATAGCATAAATAATCTAATTGGGCCTTTGTAAGATCATAGAAAATGAGCTAGAGAGTTGAGAATATATTCTTCGAGAGAATACATGACTTAGCATTCACGCATGATAAGATTTTTAGAAATGTGAAGTGATAGAGTTACCTCTGCTTCTCTGAAGATAAGAAAAAGCAATCTCATGGGGAGATAACCATGTATTGCCGTTTAGATGGCTCGTACCATTCTAAACGTACTATCGCCATATACTCGTACGTATCGCCAATAGAAGGACGGTGTGGAAATCGCCTCCAGCATTGAAAACAAATATATCAAACAAAATAAACCGTCTGATAAACATCGAGAGAATTTCCGGAAGAGTCAAAACTCGCTGAATTGCGACTAAATTGAGAACAACATTTACGCTAAGAATTTCTAATAGCATACTCCAAAGGCTATTATAATAAATGTCGTATTTCATTTTCGTCACGCGAATTCCGCGTACTCGATAAAACCCAGAGAGATGAATGCTATCCGTATCGGTTAGTTTCGCGAAATATTCTTTAAATGATCTTGAATGGAAATGAATTTATCGACTCAAGAAAGGTATTTTATGAATGCGTGATTCCTACTTCACTTTGGAAGTTGATGGACACGTCCGAGTTATTCTTAAATCAAACCATGAGGAACAGTGAGCTTCCGATTATTCGAGGGAGGTTACTCGTTTTGCGGATTATGAGCGAGCATGGTTATTTTACTCTTCGTTGATACTTCTCGCAGTCCTTTTGAGAAATTCAAACTCAAGAACCATAATGTTTTTGGTTTCTAATACTAATACGACTTACGGAAGAACTTTTCCAGGGAGCAGTAAGAATGCCACTACAATGACTTCGCTACTGAAGGATCAACGGTTCGGTGAAGGTATTCATAAAAGTGTCCCTGATAATTTCTCAAAAAGTAGTAGAACCTCAAAAATCGAAAGGCTGGAACTCGAAATATTTTGGGAGGAAGACTAGGTTTCAAGGTTGTAAGTGATAATGGGATAAGTGATGTGGGATTAGTATATTCTCGATTTGTGACAATTAGACGAATTTCGACGATTTTGTTACATCTTTGCATAGATGTTATTTTTAATAGTCTCCGTCGACATTTTCTGATTTGTTTCAGTTTTTCTTTTTATCATGTGACATTTTTCTGACTGATTTAACATGGAATGTTTAGAAGCAGAAATAAAAGCGTTACGTCTTGTGGGTTCGAGACCAATGGTGCAACTCTGGAACAGATTCAAGGACGAAAAATCCGGATATTAACCGTTGCAAACGTGTATTTCAGTCAATTACGTAGATCTTGGTGTTATGATTTTTCAATTGAAATGGCTTTCTTCAAAGAAGCGCCAGACATTGTAGACTTTATGTGCGACATGATTGAAGTAGGATAATAGTCAGGCTCAAACTCCTACTTGATCAAGTGAGTCAGATAAAGGCTCACATCACGTTTAACAAAACGTTAAAGATAGTATAATGAAAAGCAAGTGCTCCAATAGATCCGATAGTTCCAATAAGTATAGGATAGAAATTTAGGTTGGGAAAACGTTTGGAAATCCAAGTCGTCTGGACACTGTAGATCCCTAGAAGCAGCCCGCCAAATAATATGGGTCGTCTTGAAAATTTTCTCGTGCTTCTGTTGGTCCGCACCAATCACACTTCTCCGTTTCACGCACTTGAAAGTTAATTTCGGTAAAGAGGTTTTCATGAAAAGCTCCATTTACTTCTCAAACTTCTTTGAAGAAATTTCATTTAGCTCCTGTTTCGGACTGCGGAGAGAATCAGAGAACACAACCGTATCTTATCGGGACTGTTGGTCGTTAAGGATTCCTGAGAGGATTTTGAAACAATAAAGTCAAATCAATGAAATGATAAGTTTCCACACACAGTATTTGGTCGTCTCTAGTAAACATACCCTTGGTTCTACTAACAAGCCTTTATTACGATACTGAACTTTGGTAAATTACGATTCGATAAAACTCCGTTTGTTCTCGAAAATTTTTGAGCTTCTCAGTGCAACACAGAGGAGAAATAACACTGTAGCCAATTTCACAGCTTAATTCGTCATTTTATCCAAGATAATATGTTAACCGCAGTTGTTCCTAATATGAAGCGTAATCCTTGTGCAATTTCAATTTCAGGTGAAATATTGGTTGGTTTCATTGGTTTCGCATTGGTTTCATTGCTGAGGAAAATCCCAGAGATAAATTGAGACGTTATGGCAGACAATACGCCTAAGTCAAAGAAAGGAGAAATGCATGCTGTGCCGTCAATAACGAAAGATTTTTTGGCGAGAATATTGAAGAAGGATTTAAACTCAGATCTTGAGGTACTCAATTTAGATGTTACTTCCGCCTTGATCCCCGGTGAGAATTATGGAAGTTGCTTCAGTAAAATCACAGTTCTAGTGGAATCAAAAGAAGATCTTCTGAAGAAAGGTCGCCTATATGTGAAGTCGTCAGAGGAAAAAGGCCTGTATAATATACATCTTGTTTCCAAGACAATGCCAACTAATGCATTCTTCATAGACATATTCAATTCTCCGGTAAGTTACTGTATTTTTATCTTAGTATTATAGAAGTTTTTGTGTTCCAATAAAATTCTCTGATGTTGTAATGAAACGTTTTTATTTTCTCTTACATACATTATCTTCCGGAAAATATTTAATTCAGTACATCCCTGATTTTTTAATAACAGGATTTTAATACTGCTATCAGTTAATTATTTTATCACAATAAATTTTGATTTCACTACTGCCTTACAAGAATAAATGTAAGGAGAGATGAATTGTCGATTCTCTTCCATGTAAATAGAATTTTATCTCTTTACACTTCTTAGTTTTAAAGTATAAAGATTTCAGTCAACCTTTCAACTCCTCAAAGGAAAATATTGGGAAAATGAGTCAAAGCTCCAAAAGGTGTTTGAAAGATATTTGTACCTTTAAATGCCATAAAAGAATTATACTCAATTCCAGAAGTAAATCTAACAAATTATTCAATGATTTAACAAGGTTTACCTTGTCAAAAACTTAAACATCTACAGACAAGAGTAAAAGTCTGTCAATGTGATAGTATTGTACATCCAATGAAAATCTTCTCCGTCAATAAAACAAAAAATTAAGTCAGTTACTTCTTAGAGTATTTGAATATTAGAAGGAACAATAAATGACATTAGATGCTCCTTAAAATAGCTTAAGCTATTATGTTGATCCCTTATTCTGGAGGTAAGTGGCTTTAAAATAAGGAGAAAGGAGGCAACGACAATTGAGAGGATCCCAGAAAACTGACCAGGCCAAAATCTTTCCTTTTTATGATCATTAGATGATGTAAGCAATGTAGAAGGGAAAAGAGGGAAGATTTCCATAAAAGTGATAAATTTATTTATTTAGGCAAAGGGGAATGTCAACAGAGATTACTCTGAGTCAGGCACCATGGTGGCTACCCAATTCATACATACCTCTTTCATATGGCTTGCTCTGAATACTGTTATTGGATAAGATAATGACGATTTTGCCTTTTAGTCAATGAAAATAAAAATGTATAATTTATTTAGCCACAGCAGCTTTGGGATTTAAGCTTCCATAGCAATTTAATTTCCATCCAAAGATGAAAATAATTTTAAGAAACCATGCATTGTACCCCTAGTAGTAAAACCTATTCTACATCATACACCCTTGCAAATAAGGTTGCTACCTGAATAGGTAATAGTTTCAAAGAGGAGGATGAAGAATTGCTTCTAATGGTGGTATGTTTTAACATGAGTCACTTTCTTGGAATGCCATCTGAATGGGCTTTAGAGCTGTTAGGCATTCTAATTGTACATTTTGGGAAAAGTTTAAAAAGAAAAATCTAATTAGAATAAAGCAAGTATTGAAAGATAATTTTTCATTTGGTTTGAAGATAATTGTATATATGGGTGTGATATATATATATATACATACATACTTCAAAATTCTTTAACAGGTGACTTTTCAAAAGGAATCAGATTTTTACAAGCAACTAGTGCCTGCTTATGAATCTCTCTGCAGAAAAAAGGGAATTCCTCCGGTGTCTTTCTTTCCACACTGTGTTTATTGTTCTGATGGCAGTGATGGAAATAATGCCATTATACTTTTGGAAGATCTTAAATCTCAAGGATATGCAAATGAGGACCGTCAAAAGGGAGTAAGCCTTCCTCAAGCAAAAATGGTTCTCCATGAATTAGCTTGGATGCATGCTCTTTCAGTGGCTCTTAAGGTAAAATAAAAAGTAAAATTTTGGTAGCAAAGAATGGATATAAATTTATAGCCAAAATCTACAAAAGGTACATTCCAGGCACCTCTCTTAGATGACCAGTACAGTTTCAAGTGTTAAAGATACAGAGAGGGTAATTGCCAACTTTGACATCCTGGGATACTCAATTAACCTGTAATATGATAAGCAACTCAAACTGAAACTGATTACAAAGTATTTCTAAAAGCACTCTACACACTTTTAATCTGTATATTTATTGCATTAATGATAACTTTTAGCATTTGTAATAGCTATAGGAGGAGAATTAAAGCTCTAGGATTGTTTTCACTTTAGGACAGATATGTAAGAAAATAGCTTTAAATCATACCATAGGCAAGTTTCAAGATCCACCCAAAGATGCTTTGTATTTTATTTACATATAAGTTTATTTAAGTCACTCTTTTCCTACAGAAAAAGGTCTAAATAAGTAACTCTATAACAGTCATTGACATAATGAAAGTGAGAAGACCAAGTATGTAGTAGTAATTCAGGAAAATCAATGATTTCCTGTATTTCAGCATATCTCAGATGAAATGCTACACCACGATTTTCACTACAGTCTTTTGCTATTCCTTCAAGATCATAGATGCAGGTCTTCATTTTAAGCTTTAGTTATATATCAAACAAACCAAGTATCTACCTTCACATTGTAATTCCCGTGAAGACAATCCCAAAAATTGAAGAAAATCAGAATAATTTTGGTTTGATATGGTATATATCAAACCCAAAATAATTCTGATATTTCAATGATTCAAGGTTAATCAAATAAAAGATGGCATCAACATCATTTCAACCATGAGTAAAATACCAATAGCTAGCCAATTTTTATTCTATACTTTCAGATCACAAAAGCTAAAATAACTCAATTTTTAAAAATTTGCTTTAATGAATAAATAAGCAATGTCACCAGTCACAGGAAGGAGACCATGTTCAGTCAATATGCTGCTTAAAACCACATTGAGCAGCATTTTTAATTTTCCTCATTTATAAAAGCATAATTCTTTTCATTTCCGGAAGCTTAAGTCATTTTTCAAGTTCACACTACTAATCTCCTGTTTCTTACATGAATACTATCTGAGTAATAGAAGCTCTGAATCCCTTCAACAGATTTGGATAGTTTTGTGTTACCTTATGACCTTGATCTTGCTAACACTAATTTCCACCTTATCTCCTGTTGTTTCACCAGTACAAGATATATATAATCCATATTTACTGCTTTTCTTTAGCTATTTCTTAACTCTCAGTTATTGAATGCAGTTGCAAAAAAGTAAAGGTTGACTCTCTGACACAAATTAAGAGGATGGAGGTTATAGAATTAAAATTAGATGTTTAGTTTCTTGTTACAAAACTAAGAGTCAATGGTTCATAATTTTACTAGGAAATTGATTATAAAAAATACATATCAAAATAAATATTTGTTTGGGGCAGTTTTCACTTGTCTCAAGGATTCATCTTTCAATATCATATATATATTGACTAAAATAAAGTATTTAGTGTTCTCTAATGTGATTTTTCAAAAATTAGTACTAAAAATCCCCAATTCTCTATCATCACCTACCCAACTGATGGTGGTCTAGTCAAACTAGTCCAATAATTTTGCTTGCAACTTTATTTGACAGATAGGCAACGTTAAAACCTGTTAGATCAAGATGAACTGCACAAACTAATTTTTAATGCAATTATAGCACCTACTATTTAATACCCTATAATATAGTGTAGCCTTTACTATATAATTATAGCCAAGTTTTTTTTCACTTGATTAACCAATATGAAACTTACTTTATAGCTGCAAGAACCACAAACTTATAATGAATTGGGTCCAATAGTGGCAAAAAATTTCTGGCATGGCCAAGATCGTGCCAAAATTTCATACCCAATGATGACTAACATGTTTGATAAAATAAAAGAAAATCTTCAAAATGTATCTGGTTTGCCAGCTGGAATAATGGACAAGATAGAAAAATCTTTAAAGAATGATCTATCCATCACTGTTGAGCCAAATCCTCCTAGAGAACCATATGCTTCAATAGCTCACTTGGATTTATGGACAAACAATATTATGTTCAAATGCAAGGAACATACCTCCGAGAAAGTGGATTGTCACCCAGGGTGTGGAGTGGAAACATTTCCTTTCTGCTTGAAACTCGTAGATTTTCAGGTACACACCTAATTTTTCCTTTCATGAAAACTCTAGTCATGGAATAGAAGAATGGATATATCCTACTGTCATTTCAGTACCTAAAATTCAGATTAAAAAATGGGTTTTGAAAAGATTTCATGGGTTATCTTGTTAATTTATATTGAATTAGTATTAAAATCATTAAAATTAATTAATTAAATCAACATTATTAAATTAACAACTGATTGATTGAAGTTTGTATGGTCATTTTCAAATCAGGATGATTCTAACCAAAGAGACAATAAATCTCATCAAGTTAACTAGTGTAATATAATTATTGACAAAACCTAAGCTATATATAATTACGATTTCTTTTCAGCTGCACAAAAAACTTGCTTTGATTGTGTAAGAAACATTGTTTCACATCAAAATACATGCACATTATATGTGGACCACAAACTACAGAATATGACGTAAGGCAGAGTACCAAGCATATAAGTCAATGAATTGAAAATATTGCCTCACTTTTGATTTGAAGTATTTGCCATATTCCGTTAAACCTTTTCAATTAATGTTAAATGCAGTCAGTCACTTTATGCCATTTGTATCCACCTGAGGTTTACTTTAATTAATGTTATTACTGTAAAATGAAGAAAATCAAGGCATTTGGAACATCAAATAGCAAAAAATTAAGTTTTAAAGGCATTCTTTTGAGCATAAAAATCAAACAGAACAATTAATCTTGTGTTCCTATGAAAAGATAGCTTATTTTCTGAGGATTTAATGTTGGATATTTTTTTCATGGCACAGCAGACTTTCCTGTATGTACAGGCCCCAATATTTAAAAGCAAAAATATGAATTTAAAATTATTCCCACAGCACAACAAAGATTAACATAATTTTCCACATCCTATGTGTATATGTTTAGGCTTAGACTCTGAAACACTAACACTTTGTTACTTTCACAAAAATTTTATATATTTTCAGACAACTGGAATACGATCACCAGTTCGTGATGTCTTGTTCTTCTTGTATACAAGTGTTCCAAAAGCAATCAGGTCTAAACATCTCAATGAGATGCTAGAATTCTATTGTGATGAGTTCAGAAATGCTCTAGGAATGCTTGGATGCCAGACTGAAGCAAAAGGTGTAACACTTGAATGGTTGAATAATGAAATTACAGAAAATGGAGCAGCTATAATTAATCAAGTCCTTGCAATGCTTTTAGTAGTTAAGGCAGATAAATCTGAGAAGCATGCCTTCTCAATTTCGGAAGAGGAATTACGCAGTGGGGAAAGTTTGAATGTCACATCTGACGACTATATTGATGAAACTGTGTCTGCTATAGACGATTTTGTTTCCAAAGGATGGTTTTGATGTACAAAATGTAAGATAAAAACAACTATGTTGTTGTATGTATATGTACCTAAAGGTAGATTTTGATTAATGATGTAGAAATAAAATAAAAATGAGTCAACAATTAGTCCAATTTTAATTATAATTCTAACGTCATCAAATCCGTTTTTCATACATTATTCTTAACGACCAAAGTTGATTACACAAGCCTCTTTAACATAAAAGCATATCTTAGGAGATATGATTATTTAAACTATTAAAAAGAGAAAGCAGGTCACAAAATTAACTGCACATATAATTTTTGAAGAAAATATCAAAGTAAATACATTCTTTGGGCTTTACATTGATATTCAGGTAACAAAATTTAAAACTTAAACAATGAGAAAACTTTCAGGATAAAAAAATTATCTCTCAGTAAAGCAGGTAGGACAAGTAACACAAGTGTCCAATTAATTGTTTCTATAGTATTTTATGATACGCAACCATTGTAGTTGTTTTTACAAGTTTCGAATGGGATGAGATTATGATTGAAATATTATTTCATATTCATTCGTCAATAATTTGATTGTTAGTAAAACACCAACGATCAAAGCAAACGGTTACGAGAGTATTCGCTACACAGTAGATTAAGTACGGAATTTTCTCCCAACAAAAAAGGTGAATTTAAAAAAATCTGCTTTTATGACAACTGTAGATCAGCATATTGTTTGTTGAATTAATTCAATGATATAAAAAATATCGGTAAATATTTGATGACTTCATCGAAAGTCCCTTATCGGTCACACATTTTACCAAATGCACTTGGGCGAACATTTGAGAAAACTTTAATTTCATATCTGTTATCAAGCCAAATGGCTCTCGAGGACAGCGGTCTGACTAACATGACCACGTCATGAATTGATAAAGTAAATCTGCTATCATTCTCAATTAAAAGGACTTAACTCAACTTAAATTTTCCTTTTAACGCGTATTTACTTGTAGGACAACGCGTTTAACTAATTAAAAGCCTAAGTTAATCGTATTTTACTTTTTAAATAAAACTGTGACAGTGCTACCATCTTGGCTGCTGACTTAATACTACACAAAAGTAGACAGCTGCTGACTGCTTGTCTACTTGTGAAGGTAATATGGCCGAATTCAGGGAACCGCCTCCTTTATGTGACAGCGAGAAAATTTGTAGAGAGGATGA
Organism: Ladona fulva; assembly: GCA_000376725.2. Taxonomy (NCBI): domain Eukaryota; kingdom Metazoa; phylum Arthropoda; class Insecta; order Odonata; family Libellulidae; genus Ladona; species Ladona fulva. The sequence continues at coordinate 27,252 of KZ308999.1, forward strand.
CAATGATGATTTGTTTGTCTCAGCTGTAGAGGTTTGTTTATATTTATGATTTATTTATGACTTTTTTTGCCGGTATTTTCTCGAAGGATCTGTGTAAAATTGTTATAGTAATCGAGACCTCGCATCGTTTTCTGTTTTAAGCTTTCTTTTAACTTGACAAAAAGATAGTTACTAATAGGTAAATGGCTTATAAATACATCAAGTAATTAGGTGAAAATCAAATATGTCACCTAATTTTCTCCGTTTATCGATGCATCGTACAAGCATGTTATGCACGGCTATGGGAAGTGGATGACTATTAGCCAGAGTTATACTTATAACTGAATGTTAATTGGCATTATATGTACATTACAGTTTGAAATTATTATTATTTATGTTGTATTCTTACCATGTAGATTAGGGTTATTTTGTTCTTGAAAAATTCTACCGTATCACCTTCAGCTTAGCTCACATAGCTTATTTTGGTTTACATGCAGTCACAAGTAAGCAACGTTAGAGCCTCGCCAACTCACAGCCCATTCGAAAATGGAGAGGAAATTGACTTGAAACGAGAGGAAAAACCGGAAGATGACCCCCTCTTCACTGTATGTTACTATTAACTTGTATTCATTTCATTGACTTTTTTGAACTTCATTTGAGATTCACAAGTTATTTTTATTTTCAAAATTTTAAGATAAATGATGAAACGTTTCTTCAAAAAGTGGCTTATGTCCATTTTATACGACTGAAGTTATACATAAAATATTTTGGGGAAAACCAATATCTAAAGTTGATGATGTAGAAATAAACTGGAATCTCCATTGCTTTTTAGAGCACTTATCGCTTTCAGTTTTGTTCTTATTAATTTTTAGTCGCTTAATACAACTATTTCATTAATTTGATATGAGCTTCTATTAATCACGAAAAATTGCTTATTGTGTTTCAGGATGCTTTTAATGGCGATGACCCATTTGCTTCTAATACACCTCCAGATATTGGAAGACTAGAGATTTCCCAGGTATATCATAATATATATTTTCCAGGTTTCATCAAATATAATTCCCATAGATTTTTTCTTAATTTGTAATTAAACATCTTTTGGAGCAACATCTAAACTTGTGTTTTCACTTGATTAACCAATATGAAACTTACTTTATAGCTGCAAGAACCACAAACTTATAATGAATTGGGTCCAATAGTGGCAAAAAATTTCTGGCATGGCCAAGATCGTGCCAAAATTTCATACCCAATGATGACTAACATGTTTGATAAAATAAAAGAAAATCTTCAAAATGTATCTGGTTTGCCAGCTGGAATAATGGACAAGATAGAAAAATCTTTAAAGAATGATCTATCCATCACTGTTGAGCCAAATCCTCCTAGAGAACCATATGCTTCAATAGCTCACTTGGATTTATGGACAAACAATATTATGTTCAAATGCAAGGAACATACCTCCGAGAAAGTGGATTGTCACCCAGGGTGTGGAGTGGAAACATTTCCTTTCTGCTTGAAACTCGTAGATTTTCAGGTACACACCTAATTTTTCCTTTCATGAAAACTCTAGTCATGGAATAGAAGAATGGATATATCCTACTGTCATTTCAGTACCTAAAATTCAGATTAAAAAATNATTTATATGTGATCATTACTTATATTTTGATGAATTTAAGAACATTTTATTCACATTTAGTAGTACGTAAATAAAAGCTATAAAAATGATATGATCTAGCATATCAACCTATATGTTAGTAAGAAGGAAAATTGTCTTTTTGCATGTTGAAGGCAGTGCTGCTGCTGTTAATTTTTAGTGTGAAATATTACCATTTGCAGGAACTTTTGGCAAGGGCCTTCATTCTATTTCTGGCCCTCATATTAATTAAGTTTTTCGAAATCTCTCTTTTTTCCCTCTATTTTTTTCCTTGGCTGTTTGTCTTGATATAATCATTAAAATAAATATTGTTTGACTTTCCTTCATTTCTTTGGTTTATCTTTGGTAATTAGTCTTTATTAAGGAAAGTAATCCTCTCACATTTTTTTTTCATTTACCCTTAATGATGTATTTTGTTTGATCCATATTGATATATCAATATCTTCCCTAAATTCTTTTTATCTTTTTCATTATTTTGTTCTTTATATTTTTTGCTGTTTTGTAAAAATGTTGACGCAATGTTGTTGATGCCATTAGTTTTTTTTCCTTTATCAATGACTCATTCAGATTTTCACTGTAAGTTAATATTAGGAAAAGTTTGTCCTTAGCCTATAACTTTTTATGCCATGCTAGAATTTTGATGAATCTATCTTTAGTACTGTTCTAACCTTCTTTATAAGGTAAGTATTTCCATGTTTTGCTGAAATTTTATTTCTAATTTAATTTCCCCTCTTTACATCTACAGTTTTATCTTTCACAGTAAAACCTGTTTAAAACATTTCTGCTTAATGAGTGGTTTTCTCTCAGTCTGATTCCCCATTTCAGTAAACACAGGTAAAGATACTGCTTAAGACACTATGCTAACTGCTTTTAGTGCATATTTTTCTCATCCCTGGCATCCCTGCAACCTGCTTTTGATTATCTCCCTTATTTGATAGACCAAAAATTATTAAAATTATTTGTATTGCCATCCTCCATTCTGATATACAGCCTCATCTTGTCTCTAATTGCCTCTTGTCCCTTTTGACTCTACTGTTTGGGATGAGAAATTTAAGAGTAAAATGAAGATAGTGCAAAACAGCAATCTCCATCCCATTTTTGGAGCCAGTACTAGCTTTGAGATAGAGTGAGATCCTCCCCATCAGCCTCACCTTAGGGCAGAAATTTTGATTAAAAAGTCATATGTGGTGTTTTCTTTTGTTGTAATTTCATGGTGTAAATGTGTGGCATAAATGGTGGTGTGCACTTTGTCATCAGTTGAGCATAGTCTTGGGGAAATAGTGCTCTTTGAAGGCCTCTCTTTACTGCTGTTGAAAAATTATTTATTTTTCCCTAATAATCTATATGGCAAATATTACTTCATTGTAGAGTGAAGGGGCTCCTGGATAGCCAACTAGGCAAAGAGTTTGAATTCAGTGAAAGTGGTCCCAGGTTTGATTCCTGGTTGGGGCCTAAGTGTGAAATTACCTCAGCTGTTGAAGCACTTTAAATAATACTGCTACTACTGGAGAGTGAAAATTATTCAAATAGATCAACAAAGGAAGTTGCTCTCATTGTGAGAAAAGCTGACCATTCTTTAAAAATGTGATGAGAAGGCAGCAAATAGTACACAACAATAGTTTGCAGAGTCTCTAGATCTCAATTTCTGCTGTGGCAAATAAAGCTAACTATGGAAGTGTCCCTCTGGTTTTAAGATATAAAGCACACATTTAAAAATTACAGAGCAAGAACCCTTCCCTTTGTTTCCCTGCATGAAAGAAATAAGAAGTTGTGATATCTCAGTTTTATTGCTATCCTGGTTATGATGCAGTTTTAATTTGGTTCCCTGAAACCATCTTAACTGGATTTTACTGTATTTTTTCTATTTAACTTTGCATCTCTTTTTTATATGCCATTCAGTCATTGTTATCACTTATAACTCCATAGCTATTCTTTATAATTGTTCTTGTACATATGTTATTTTTCTATGGTCTTATGCTTTGCTTGTTCAGTTTTCTTAAATTTTATGAAGATGGAAAAGGAAATTACCCCTCATTAATCAGTAAATCACATTCTCATAAGTAGTAGGAACTCATATTAGCTGCTGGATTTCAGTATCAATGATTTTGATTTTTCTTTCAGCATTGTAAATAGAGCATATTATTGAAGGTTATCCTCTTTATTCTCTTACTTAGAATATCCATTTCCAGTTTATTATTGTTGACTGTGGTATCTAAACTACATGCCAAAAGGCAGCTTGCAGGGTATTAATGTGAATGTAGAGGATGTCAACTTTAAGCCTTCAAAATATGTTCACCCTGCTTGTATTTACTTATTAATTTTTGACAACTGAATGCTTTTCAAGAATGAAATACATCCTCGTATAATGCTGAATACTCAATACAAAGACTTCTTCAGTGCTAGCCATGTAATATGCTAAACCCAGTAAACCACATACACAACTATCCAAATCTAGTGTTAATGACAAAGAAAATCATTTAATTTAATTATATAATACAAGTTATTTCTAAGCAAAATTCCCATCTTTGGTTTTCAATCATAACCTAATGTTTGTAATCAAATGAGGTTACCTTCTTTGTACCTGTGACATCAGTCAAAGTGAATCTTATATATTTTGTCACATTTGTATCATTGTTTCAAAAAATCATGCTTCATTGATTTCTTCTATTCATTTACCCTACCGTGTTTCTGTCTTGTTAATTTCTCCATTTCTTCATTTTCCATAGTTTTGCCCTTTCATATTTTCAAATTCCAAACTGCTGCCCTGAATAGGAAATTATTGCATTGATGCTATTCATTTGTTCAAGTGATTGGAAAGTAGAAAGAAATAAAGTGGTTTGATGTGTAATGAATTGAATTCAGTCGAAGTTCTGGTAAATGGATTTTTTAATTGCATTTTATCTCTTGTACGAATTTGCTGTTATCAAAGCTTCATCACTAATCTGTAATTTTGGCTTGGCAGGGAGAAACTAAGAATTCTGGATGGTCTGGTTCCCAAGGAAAAAACAGACAAGAAGAGCCTGAGGAGGAAGAAGTTCCAAAACCAAAAATGCCTGTTCCTATTCCTCCATCTCAGCAAACTATTGAGATAACAGTGCTCGTAGATCAGAAGGTTGGGGATGGAGTGGGAGCATATATGAGATATCTTGTTAGCACTTGTACCAACATTCCTTTCTTTCGCCGTCCAAAATCAGAGGTGACCCGAAGATTCTCTGATTTCCTAGGCTTACATAACAAGTTGGTAGCTAAGTACTTGAGATCTGGAAGAATCATTCCACCTGCACCTGAAAAAAGCATTGTTGGTTAGTAGTACATTGCCTTTTGTAAATATTAATTGTTAGTTTCAAAACTTAAGAGCAAAGAATCATGAATGAAAACTTCAAAAGTGCTCTTGGTATATTTTTATCTGTTTATGTTGAAATTTAATAGATAATTAACCTTGGTGAACCTTTCAAGTAAAATCATTATTTATAATTTTACGATAATGAATGTGAAAATTCCACTTAATGTGCGTTTTTTGGAATAAGTTTTTGTGAGCCTATATTTTGATACAATTAATGCTTATGGACACTAAAAACATTATTCTGAAGCACTTGGAACTGGTAAACATTTAAAGAAACTTTTTGAACATTAATAATTCTATATTGCCACAGCAACTAATACTGGAATGTCTATGGTTTTACTTTCTCTGAGTTAATTATTTATGTGATGCTTACTATGCTTCCTTTTGCTGTTCCTTCTCATCATGTTGTTAAGTGTATTGTAACCTTTTGAATGTATTTTATCGATATTGAGTGCCCATACATCATATATATGCATCATACGCATGCTGAGATGTCTTATGTTTTTAACATTGGGTTTTTCTTCATAACTCATAAGAATAGTTACTTTCTTTTCCTGGAGATTTGATTGTTTGCATTCACTGACATCTTGCTGTATTTTATTACAATAATCCCATGATGTAAGGATGTCCAAGCCCTTATGTAGAATGATACAATAATTTTTCTTCTTTTAGGCCATGAAGATGAAGCAATGTCTTCCAATAATCTTGCAAATAATCTTTCAAATTATCTGACATGGTAATCATTTATACACTTCAGAACTAATGATGGTACAGATGTACTAATTTCCATTTAGTAGACATTTTTCTAGTTATTGACTGAAGTAACTTTAATTCATGTTAATAATGACTAAAGCACTAAATTGCATTAAATCGAATGATAAATATCTAACCAAAATATCCCAGAATGCAATATGTAAAACATTAACAGTTTATTTTTCAGAACAAGTTTTCATTACAGGAAAATGGGTAATGGTGATTTTGCGCAAGATAAGTCATTAATTACTGGCAGTTTTGTCATTTATATTTATATATATATATAGTTTTTCTTTACTCTCTTTCTCAAATATTTATTCCTAACTCTCTAATATTTATATTTCGTGAAAGATATGAAATGATCTACTCACAGAGTTTGTTGTTTTTGAAGGGATGACCAAGATAAAAATGTCATCATCTTTAAGTCCAACTGATCAACCAGGGACGACATCACCTGGAAGTGGAGGTTCTAGTGTTGGAAGTGGGAGTGGGGGGTTGGATTTTGTCGAAAGGAGACGGGCTGCTTTAGAAAGGTATCTTAGACGCACTGTCAATCATCCCACTCTTTTAGTTGATCCTGATGTCCGTGATTTTCTTGAGACAGGTAAGTCAACACTTTGTAAATTAGAGGATTGCACTTCTTTGTTTGTAGCAGTTCACTGAAATTATGATTTTCAACATTTTGATTTAGTCTGTTGAAGCACAAATTCCTAAGTTTTGAACCTAAAATGTGCTGCTTATTTATTCTGCTTTGTGCTTGTTGCTATTATCCCTTAAAGCTCAATACATCCTCTTACTTTGAAATATTGATGCCTCCTCACTCCTCTTCCTCACCAATCCTCATTTTTTTGTTGCAGGCTGAGTAGTTGTATACAAATTAGTAGTTGGTTCTCTAAAATCTACTCCAATAAAATATCATCAAGATATTATGTAAGACCAAATTTTCATTATATTGTGTGTATAGAATTTTGGTGAAAGTGACACATTAATTTTAATGGGATGTAATCATTTCTTGGTACCTTTAAAATTTCAGTAGCTTCTGAATGATCCAGCATGAGTTGGACCAAGTATGAGTCCTCAAATGAATTTCTCTGCTAACACTTCAGACTGACTAGAAATTGTCTCCATGTTACCTCTCAGTAGTATTGTAAGGATATTCTTATTCAATTAGGACAGTGTTTGTCAAATTTTTTATGCTACTACCCCATTGGATCCATCACTGCCTCCCAACCATCATTTATGAAAATTAATATCTGTATGGCCAAAGCTGAAGGATAATAAAAAGAAAATGAACACAAATTATAAAAATAATTACCAGATTACTATAGGGCAATTTTTGGATGTTGTATTGATCCTATAAATCCATTCACTATAACACCCATTCATCGGAAACTCTATTCACAAGGAAAGATGACTAGTAATGGGATAAAATTCTTTTTCATCTATCACCCCTTAGATTAGACCAACACCCTTGGGGGGGGTATTGCCTACTCTTGCATCACTGAAGTAGGAAGTTTTATATACTTCAATTTTTTATCGTTATTTACCCAGCCTCTTTAAATTAATTTACATTAATATTATTTGTATTATTGATATATTAATTGATACAAAAAAGTGTGACAGGACCAGAATTTGAACTAGAAATCTTCCACTTTGCTTTATCCAGTTCAACTATCAAGCCAAAAAATTCTCTCAATCCATTTTTTGAGACTTCGTAGGCAAGGGTGAAGTGATTTGTCTGACTATTCAGCATCGTGCATGGCCATCATCCTCATTGATGATCCAACCATGCAAAGTGTTTGCAAGGGAATTTTTCTTGTACAATTTTTCATGGGATTCATCCTAGGAACACACCTTTACATGCGCAAGCACTTTATTTCCTTGATTTCTGCCTGTTATTTTTAAACCTATCAGAGAATTTATAGCATTGTAGTTCCTAGTTAATAAAAATTTACCCTTGGAGTGCATTTAAAATGTATATAGGTCTAGTTACAATCATAATTAGGCAAGGTTACAGAGTTTTCAAAACTTTATAATGAGGCTAGGGCTTCTTTACACATTTACATCATTATTCAAAAAGAACATGGTATCTGCTCATTTATTGGATGGCTTAGGTGAATTAATTTCTAGGATCTTTTGAGTGTAAATTTGTTATGAGTGGTAAAGATGATGCTTTGGCTCAATGATTTATGATGAAATGCATCCAGGAAAATATAAAAAAAGAAATGGATTGTATTAAAGTAGCAAAAGACCAGCTGGCAAATGAAAGATTTGGGTTTGAGTCCTTGTCTTGAGAGACTTTTTCACAGTAGTTTCTACTTGGAAAAAAATTGTTGATAAACATGTCATTGTTTAACTTTTGGTTGTTTAATTTTCTGCAAGAGATTTAGTAAGATTAAACTAGTTAATATTAAATATTTTACCAATAATATTCACGAAATCTTTAGGAAATAGATCAATACTCATACATGTGAGAATCTTAAGAGCAGTTAAATTTCAGTTAAAAAAAATAAGAACCTATCCTAAGTTTATTGGTAAAAATGGTTGAATAATAGTGTTTCAAATCATTTCAGTGTGGTTGGAAATATTTTTTTCAGTCTTATTGTCAAATTGTATGAGAGTGCATTACCTTACTATTAGAAACATGAGATCGCTTTTTCATATTTTTAAAATTCCCAATTCACTATTTCTTGTCATCATTATACTCCAAATAGAAGGTGAGCTGCCTAAAGCAACTAATACATCTGCAATGAGTGGAGCTGGCATGTTAAGGCTTTTCAATAAAGTTGGTGGAACTGTTAACAAGATGACATACAAAATGGAAGAGAATGATTTGGTATGAATGTTTAGTGTATCCTTATTTTAATAATGCTTTCTTGCAAATGTTAGTTGGTAATATATTAATATTTTCCTCAGTGGTTTGAAGAAAAAGTACAAGAGATAGAAAGTCTTGAGGGTGCTGTAAGGGAACTTCTTTCTGCAACAGAAGCACTTGTGATGCATAGAAGAGATTTAGCAGTAGCAACTGGTGCTTTGGCCCGCAGTGCTGCTGTTTTAAGTAATTGTGAAGAACACACTTCACTTTCCCGATCTTTATCTCAACTGGCAGATATTGAGGAAAAAGTAAGTTGTTTTCCTTCAGAACTGTCATGTATCCATTCAAGTTCATAAGTTCTTAATTTTTTGTATATTATATCTCATCATGACTATTACTGTGTATCTGAACTTGTGACGGGTGAGAGAGATCTTCCTTCTATCCTTATCTAATCATTTGACTGGATCATTATACTTCTTTGAAACTTGATCATCTTGAGACATATGTTTTTGTGTTCAGGTCGTAGATTCATTGAATTATTTTCTTGACTTGAGATTGGGGAATAATCTCAACATGATCTACTTTAATTTGAGCATTCATCATTGAAATGATGATGGATTAAAAATATCAGCTATTGAAAAGCCAAAATATAACAAGGCACTGAATTAAGAACTAATTATACTGCTGGGAGTATAGCTTCAGGAAGTTCAGTCTAAGTTTTTATTTTATGGACACTTTTCACCAGCTTTTATAAATGTTTAACAAATTTGTAAAATGTTCAATATTATAGCTATACAATTTAAAATGTAGGTGCTAGAGTAAATATGCTCTGTGAATTACCAAAGTAGACCTACAAATACAAAGTCTTCACAAGTTTTGCAGGTACTCAAATTTAATGTGAATGCGACTTTTGAACATACATATTGAGGAAGAAACATTACACTATTTTTGGGCCAATATGGTAATATAGATTACAAAGTTAATTGTCTTCGGTCCAAAGCACTTTGAATTAAATACTATTTTTCTTTTAGAATATTTTCTTTCAGACTCTAAATACTTGTTGAATCATTTAGTACAAATTTTTTATTGAAAAAAAGAGTTTTATTTAAGGTTTTCCTGTAAGCTTAGGAATAAACAACATTCAGCAAACATTGTTACTTGTCTTTGTGAAACACATGAACAACATTTATGAGAATTCCTATAAAAAATTATCCATAGAGCATTATATTTTTGCTTTAATAAAGTTTATATGATATAGAAAATGTGAGTTATTAACTTAAGATGGTTTCTTATTTTTTTTTTGCAGATTGAAATCTTACATTATGAGCAAGCCAATTCTGACTCATCCCTTTTGTGTGAATTAATGAAGGATTATGTAGCACTTATTGGTGCTGTGAAGGTAAAAGGATTGGATAATATTTTCCTGCATGAGCATTGCAATGCAGCATTTTTTTACTATCCTTGTTATTTGTATTATAGGAGGTGTTTCATGAAAGAGTGAAAGTGTTTCAAAATTGGCAGCACTCTCAGGCAACTTTAACCAAGAAAAGGGAAGCAAAGGCAAAACTAGAAATATCTGGAAAAACTGAAAAGAGTAGTCAGGCAGCAGAGGAAGTTAGCGAGGTAATTAATTTTGCTATTCTAAAGATAAATGGAAGAAAAGCAGTGGTTGGTTAGAACAACTGCAAGGAAGAAGGGTGATCAGAATCCAATTCCCAGTCTTACTTTTTTCTCTTCCTTTTATCCTTGGATTTTCGTAACCTGCAAAGCTAAACATTCTTTCCCTTAACTTTTGAAATTGTCTGTAAGCTACTTTATTCTGTTTCAGAGCCAAGGTTGCTATGAGTAATAAGCATTCAATTTGATTTTAATGTTCATCTTTGCATTTTATGGGATTAGTTTATGGGTCATTAGAGTTAGATGCTTTGATATCATTTCACTAATGTTCAAATTGCTTTTTCTTTTACCTTAGTGGGAAGCAAAAGTTGAAAGGGGAAGGGAAGAATTCACCAATATATCTCAAATGATAAAAAGGGAAATGGAAATGTTTGAATCTCAGAGAGTAAAAGATTTCAAAGAGACTCTCATCAAGTATCTTGAAAATCTTCTTGGACATCAGCAGCAGGTAAAAATATTTGTAGGTTTATGATGGTGCACCAGTGTTGAAGCCAGATGGGCCCCTAGGGGGTCGGTGGGGTATGGACCCCTTCCCCCACCTTATGTCCTGATTAATGGCTGACTCAAAAAAAATTCTACTTTTAGTTTCTCCCTGCCATTTGTTTATTACAATCAGAAATTCTGAGAATTGCCTCATCTTAAAAAACATCTCCATTCAGCTTACATTAATCATATTCATTGTCATCATTATTTCAGCCATTGATCTTGCATTGACATAAATTCCAAAAATGTTGTAGTAGGATAAACCGAGAATTCAGATTCAATAACTGTGTTTTTCGTACCAGTAGAACAACCACAAAAGTCTTGAAAAGTTTATTTAATCTTATTTTTTGCAATTTCAAATTAAAACAATATTCCATGGCCGAAATAAGTGATTCATCTGTCCTTCCTTAGGTACTCTATTCTACTTCATTCAACCAATATTTTTAATCAAATATTGCAAAAGAATTAAATCCTAGAAGAGATAAAAAATATTCTTATAGGAGAATTTTTCAATCATCTGGACATATACCTAGGTTACTTTTGTTCAAGTGACAACAAATTTTAATAATTAATTAGATACTCTTATGAATCCTTTAATTTCATACTTCTGTCTTATCATGAAGGGAAGTATATTTTTTTGAACTTCCTCCTCGATGCATTTGTTTTAGGAGATAAGGTGTGTCTACATGCAGACTCCTTTGTGTCTAGATTGAGTGGACAGCCAGAATGTCATATTATAGATATGTTGGTAGACTGATGTTACTAGACGTGAAAGGAGTGTCATCAGTCTATCTGCAATTTATATGTGGATGTAATTATTCTAGTGTTGTGTATCCCTCTTGAGAAGTTTCAGCTGACTAAAACAATTTTGCTGGTGTCGCAATACTTCTTGCAATTCTATGAAAGAGATGGACCCATTTTACATTTAGATCATTATTAAATTATTTAAACCATAATTAAAATATTCTCTTTTGTTTAATTGGAATGCAATCATATAAACATCTATTAAATTTCCTCTATGTTATTTACCCTTTTGGAAGATTTTAACTCTAAGAACGTTGTCTGCTACTTCTATGATATTATGAGTAGGTATCCTTTTCCTGTCGTAGTTGCAATAGTGATGGATTTATAGATGTAATGATTTACTCGATGTATCCTTAAATATTTCCAATTGGTTTACATTAATTATGGGTAAATATTATGCATGCTTTACTTAGATCTCTTTGGGGGATCAAAGGACACAAATTGTAATATGTAGTTGCTCATCTTAATCAAGGTAAATTTCTTTCAGATTGTTTATTTCTAAAAATATAATGAAAACATCTGTATGGGGGGTTTCTTTTGACTCTCTTGTTTATGTTGTCTAATTTGGGATAAGAAAATGAACATAAACAGAGCAATAATCATCTCACAATTGGAGGTAATTCTGGGATAGAGTGGGATATTCCTCATCAATCTCCTCTCAGTCAAGAACTTCATGTGGATTCACTTTACTGTGTCCTCTTTCTTGAGGATCTCTTAATATAAACATATCAAATTAAGCGTTATTATATCAAATTAAGCAGACATTAAATATTAACATATTAAAGTAAGCTGTTGAGCATAGCCTAGGAAAGATCGTGGTCTTTACTGAACTCGAACCACTGCTGCAATTTGTTATGAAGCCCTAATTGTCTAATAAAAAGTTACACCATTATATAGTGAAAAATGAAGCAATAAAAAAGGGTGATCTCTTTGCCCAAAAAGTTGACCATCTTCAAAAATATGACTAGAATCAACCATTACAATGACAAACCAATCACAGAACAGACCAACAAAGATTCAGACCAATCTAACACAGCTGTAGTTGGGGTACTTACTAGTTATCTCATCTTCAACTGGGGCAAATCAGGCAAAGTATAACCAAAATCTATTTCCTGCTGTATTCTAACAGGCAAGAAATATAAACATCCCAGTTAAATCGCTATCCAAGCTATATCACAGTTTTCCCTCAGTCTCCAAAATTACATTATTATATTGACACATGCCACTGGAAATTTGAAGGATATATTTATAGATATATATGTTTCCATTTTTATTGTAATCTGGGCAAATATTATCCCACCCCTAGCTTGTAGGTATTTTAGCAAGGACTCAATGATTCCCTTGACCCCCCTCCCCATAGGCCAATTCTGGCTACATCCTAGTGGTGCACTATTTCTTCAAAGCTATTGGTTCATGATCACATATAGTGTGTAAATAATTTTTGTAGTAATTAAGGTTCCTCATTTTTCTTAGTATACATATTCACAATGCACTTTTTGTTAGCATTGTTATTCTTATTGTAGTTTACAAAGACTTGAAGACTCCTGCAATCTCTGTATTTCCCAAGCTAAAGGAATGATTTTCCTTAAAAAATAAACATAATAGAAAAGGTAAGGGTTAATGCATTTTAATGCTTGGTAATTGGATTGAAAACCAGTATGTATTGCAGGTATTTGCTGCTGCAAATGTTGTTAAACAGTCATCAAATGTTATTAAACATTCTTTAAATGTTATCAAACAGTGCTAACAAACATTCTGCTTTGTTTACAGTTTGCTATTTTACTAATTGCTGAATGCTCTGAGAAATATTGATAGAAAATTCAAATATTTGAAACTTTGAACTGTAACTGGTTTGTTCTGTATTGATTTTTACTAGCATTTCTTAATCAGTGATATTTAATTGAATATTCTCTTCCAGCTCATAAAATATTGGGAAATATTCCTTCCTGAAGCCAAAGCCATTGCTTAAGGGTGTTATCATCAAGATTTGGATGCCATGAAATAATTATGTTTTCTGAGGGTAAATTTTTGCCAAAATTCTCTTCAATTCCTTTTATTGCTAGCTATTATCCACAATATTGCTTACCTTATGGCTTTTGCTGAGGTTTTTTCTATGAACATTATTTCCAGTCTCCAGTAATTACCTACTTTTGTTAACTTGGCATGTTTTGCTTGAGCGTTTCAACTGGTTAATCAAGTGGTTCAAGTTTGTCACTTTTCAACCTTGTACTTAAGGAAATGCACCAGATATTTTTTCAGTGAATAGAAATCTCCCCTTCCCTCTCCAGCTTGTTTCCTTCGTTTATTTCGAACTAAAGAAAAGGTAGAACACGAGGTGCCTTTCATTGGTGGAGGTCATAGAGTTAAAATTTCCACCATATTAGACAGGAGTGAATAAATTAACGAGAAACATATGCTTTAATTTTGCCAATTTGTACATAAATAAATGAATCCTACAATCTTTAATACATTGATAGGTAAATATTTGTGTAGAAAATGTTAAAGATCAAAGGCATAAAAAATGACATTTGCATTTGAGTATGAATTGTATTACGTATGTCATGAATGAGGAAGATTTGGTGATCGACAGACATTTGTATCAGTGTGATAATGCCTCAAAGTGTGAATATATCATTCCATATCTTCAATATCTTATATCATTTAGAATAAAGTATATTTTGATTCTTGTAAGTTGTCCCAAGAATTTGAATGTATATCATGTAATTGTTTTAGTTCACGAGAGTTAGTAAAATTTTGTTAAATATTTGTATAATTGTGAGTATGAAAGTGTAATCATCTATTGAGCAATTGTAAGCTGTCATGTGATGAAAATCTGGCTTGACAATCTCTGTGAGGGTGTTGATATATGAAGGTGAAATATTGTTTAGCTCAAAGGATTCTGACTGTTATGTTGGTGTCAAACAGGTTATTAAAGATTTTTGTTCATATATTTGATAAGCTTTATTTGAATGGCGTAACATATTTTCAAAACTCGATTAATTAGTGGGCTGGTAAGTATTGGAAATTTCCTAAATTGGGCTCCCAGATGGACAAGTGGGTAGTACATTCACCTTAGGTAAAAGCAGTATCAGATTCAATTCCCTGCAAGGGCCCATGTGTGAAACAACTAATACAAGTAATTTTTGCAGTTCAACTTCGAAAGCTGTTATTTAAAATAAATGCATTTAAATATGATTGTATATCTTAACACTGGAAGAAGGGCAAGGGATTCTTTAGCATCCTGAGATATTGCAGTTGTTGGAGGATTGTTAATTTTAAGACAAATTAATGTTTGTAGAGGAGTTTAAAGGTATTTAGAAATTTTCAGTAGATCTGAAAATAATTTTTAATAATCTTGATAAACCAAACTAAGTTAAAAATATTAAAGTTTCTCCACTTGTTTAAAAATATGTAGCTCCCACTTTAGGGGTTAAATTTTGTTTGTTGCTTTGCAATCCTTTGACAGAATTTTTTATCTTGAGGAGATAAACTGCTTTGGATTCTGTGGTCAATTTCAAAAATATGATTTCTTGTTGTTCATAATGTGGGACAAAAAATAGAACTCACCATAATCTAATGGTGTGAATGTCTGTATTAAGTATAAATTATGAGAGTTGTCAGTTAAAATTTTTTATTTGTTCTAATGACAGAAAAGTATGGTTCTCTCAATTCCTATTCTGCAAGTAAGTCTCTCTCAAGGATAGGTTTGAGCTTGTGTCTGGGGATTTTGGTGAAAATATTTGTGATTGTGCAGGGAGTAAAAAATATGCATCTGCCTGGGTTCATGTGAATGGGCCCTAGTTTTGCTGGTATTATTAATCGAATATTTACAATTGGATTATATACAACCCCATAGTGAACAAATGTGGTAGATGATTTGGTAGGAAAATTACTTATCAGTTCATTCCAGGGACCTCTTGTTTGTCTGTACAGTGAGCTCTCAATTATCCGGGTTAATGATGAGGAGAGGATGCATAAACAATTAGAAAACATGGATTGTCAAATCTCAGAATATTTTCCTATAATTTTTAGTTTTCACAAATGAAAAATTTATCGATGTTTGTGCATGTAGTCTTATTTTTTATTATTTTGTAGACTCTTATAGAGTTTTCTTCTTATCACATTAATCATTTTAGCCATGATAATGTTATTGTAGTTGTATTCCCACTGCTTCATAGAAAATATCTTATGTCTTAGAATGCAAAAAATCATGTGTTTTTAATGTTTGAAAAGTTTCAGAGAGACGGAGATATCAATGAATGGCAAAACATCATACATAGGTAATCTGTAAACAGAGTAATCTCAGTTCTCTGTAAATTTTTATATTATTTTCTTTTTCTTTCCTTATTTTTATTTTCTAATGGAAGTAAGAATGATATTATGTTTCCCTTGTCCAATTACCCAAATACTAATTTAATAACCTCATCTGGAGCAGATAAACTTCAGTAATGAAAGCTACTCAAAATATATTAATGATGTGGATTTGAATATGTTACATCAATAAGCTTAACTTAAGATAATCATTAGGTTCTCATTTGATGTTATTTTGCTCTTGAACTTGGTAACAGTCCCTCGAAAGTATATATCAATATTGTTATTTTTTACATCTATATTGTAATTTAAATAAAATTGAAGTTGTTATTTTTGCAGTCGGAGATTATTTTACCCATTCTAGAGCAGTGGATCTTACTAGAAAGGAGTGCAATCTAACTAAAGTATTCCATTTGTGGAATGTCTAACTTACAGTTAGGTGCTATAAAAACAAACACTGCAACCTGAGTTCATAGGTGGATATCTGGTTACAAAATTGCTGAAGCCACTTAGAATTCCAGAAAATTTAACGTGAGGCAACTGTATAAGCTCAGCATAGTATGCTTGATAGTTGCTTAGTTTATTTTCCTCTGTAATGGCATCCTCATTATTGTTTGATGCATTTGCTCTTGGAAGAAGCTTTTGGGGCTGATAATTCTATGCTGGTAAATTTCATATTTTCTGTTACGTTTCAGTTAACATTTCTAGACCCAGTGCTTTTTTTAGAAAACGTTTTACCTAGGATACCTGGTTGTTTTTGGAACCTAATGGTAAGAAGAGTGGTGTATAGATTAGGGTTGAGTTTGAATGTACTTCATGATAAGCTTCTCTATTGGAGCTCAGCAATTTCTTTTAATATATCTGCATAGAACAAATTTTCTTTTCATCTTGCTCTGTTTCCTATTTTTATCAGTATACATTAAATTTATATTGATAATTGATCCCTGTATAAACTTGAGAGATGTTGGAATTTATTGTAGCAATTTGAAGTATTGAAATCGTTAAAAAATTTTACTCAGGTCATTTGTGATGATACCTGCAGACTTTCTGGTTTTGGACTACATATTTACAAAGGGGTAACAGGGTTACCCCACATTTATTTCCATTTTCGACTCTTAATTGTTTCATGAAATTATAACATTATTAGTTATTTTTCTGATAAATGAAGGCATGAATCTAAAAGGTTATTTTTGTCAAAGATACATTGGACAAAAAATTTAGACCTCATTTAAGTTGAACAAAAAAAATTGTACAATGCTGATAAAGACTATCTCCGGGAGGTTACACAGCAAACAAAGGTTTCATTTAAAATTAGAATAAATACCATCTTATTGATGAAACATTTAAAACATATAACATTGCTCTGATCTAATAAACAAAAAGACCAATGAAAAATTATTACACCAAAGAAAAAAATGACATTGGGGTTACTCAATTACCCTCTTTGGTAGCCAAAGGACCAAAACTTTTTATGCAAAATCTTTCGATTACTTATTTGTAAAGCTTGCACATGCTATTTCTTTATCCAATTCCTAATAAATAGTTATATTTATTCAAATCAGTTAAATTTTTTGTTGGTTAAGCAATCATTAATTAATCATTGCTGTTTGGAACTGATCTCTGTGCAACTGTTGAGACATTACTCAAGCATTCTATCATTGAAAAGATATTCTATCTGGAACCACATTAAGAATTATGAGCAAAAAGCATTAGAAGGTTCCTGCTGAATGAAAAATTAGGGTATTGCATGTTTCAATTTGTTAAATGTTGCTTGTTTTCTGTGAGATGTTCTTGAAAGGTGTCTTAAAGTATACTACATTTTACACAAACATTTCATTAACATTAAGTATTGTTATGAGCTGAAAAATTTTGTGAAGAAAGATTGAGACTGAAATTTGAAATCTTTTAATGATTAAATAGCAAATGGGGAAACAATTTACAGGTGTTTGAAGTGTTACCATAGTAACTTTTGATCATTTGATTTGATCAAAGATGGGGAGTTATCAGAACTAGTGTAGAGAATAATGGAAAAGGAATATGAATTTTCAAATTGAACTGGAGGAAATTGAAGATTTAAATTCCTCTGTATAGGATATTTCCACATATTTAAAATCTGGCTATCAAGATTTGAATGCATTTCTCATTCTATACATGCACATGTCTAGATGGAATATAAAAACTAAAAGCATTTTTTTCTTTGGCAGTGGATCTTGCTACTTTGTATTTCTACTGTTTGAGAATCAGCAAGAGTTAAAGAAAGACAGATTACAATGATATTATGTATTTTCCTTCTCAATGAAATTTAAACTGATGAAAAAGTTGTGACCTGATCAAAAGAAGTCCAAGTAAATTTAGTATTTGAACTTTGAAAACAATTCTTCATTTTGTTGATTCTTACTAACTTTATTCATCTGATCTTTTCAGGAGCCCAAGGACATTGTAAATTCATTTAATAATTAGCATTCTTGGAAATATCTTAGTTACTTGAATGATCTTTTAACATTTTTTTAGCCAATTTATAGAATATGCTAAAAAAAATTTTGTGATATAATTGTTTAAAATAGTACAAAAGAAGCTTACATCTTAGCAACCATCCTCCCTGATCATGGCTGGAAAAACTGTTTTCCTACTATTTTTCTTGCTATTGATCCTGAGGAATGAGTTTATTTTGGTTTTGGCAACCCTATAACCCCCTCAGAATGGGATATTTATCCAACTAGGCCATGAAATTAAAAAAAAAAATCACTTCCTAACTGGCAACAGAGCTATTGAAGAGAATGTATATGACCTATGTTCCATTACTGGTTATCTAAAAACATGCTGCAGCTTTCATTGCTGTTATTCCAAACCCTGTAAAAGGGGCAAAATTTGAAAATCCAAATTACTTTGCGTAATAAAACATTTTTTATATCTTTTACTCTGGGTTTCCTTCTCTACTTGGCTAGCTGTAATAATTAAACAACATAAAGTAAGTTCCGGAGACTTGGTTACCAGCCAAAGCTTGCACTTATGCATCATATTCTTGCTAGTAGGATAGATTCAACATTTGTCATTGTTTTTTTAACTTAGATATTGGACAATATGGAAATTTTTCAGAAACAAACTTAAAGGCTAGTATTAAACCCTACCATTTTCAGATTATTTGCAATGTAGGATTTTCAAGCAGATTCATAGGGCTGGAATCCTTTTTGAAAATGAATAAAATTTGCAACAAATTGCAAAGTTTTGGAAGAAATATGATAAAAAATATTATGTTTAAAACCCTTTTGAGTCGTCAAGATAGTACCATTGCTCATTTTCTGGTAGTAGTATTTAAAAAATATGGGTTTGGGTACATGATTTGAGATAATGTATTTCATAGGGCCTGGATTCCATTCTTTAAGATCACCTCACAGTGTCAGAATAAATTATGCTCACAGGAGGTACATTCAATACATAGTAAGACAATTGGGACAGTGTTGTAAGTTATCAATAGATGAGGTAAAACATGTGGCATGAAATGTTATATGGAAGGGTCTTTAAATGCTCATGGAGGGAATTTCGAAATAGAGCAGTCTGGTAATTTATCCATGGAAAGTGGATGATTGGTATGTATGAACATATTTGCAATTATTCCACATTTTATTTGGCTACAATCTTGAGTACTAGCAAGGGATTGATTGTTTAAAGACTTCACATTTGTTTTCATTTGAATGTAAATTTTCTCAGTACGTTTCAAATTTCAAGAATAAAAATTTCATTCTTCCTTCTCTAAAACTGTCATGAAAATTTTAATTTTGATTCTTTCTCAAAAAATAAAATTTCTATCCTCAACTTAGAGTTTTCGTTTGTCTTCTCAATTCAAAAGCAGTAATACATGTCAATGAATACCTCAATCAATGTAATAATAGTAATTTGATGATGCATAAATATTCAATCACATTAAAGAAATAAATTATCATGTTTTTTGCAGGTTATGTTCAGCCTAGATTATGCTTCAATGTAAAAGAAGATTTATTATTGAGATGGGAGATTTAAATTTTGTTTTTGTCAAATCAACCTTTTTATGTTCTTCATCTCAATGGCACTTGACTTGATGGAGACATTATTCAAAAAGTATTTCCTCTGACAATCAATTTTTCATTCTCTGTAACATGGCAAGAAACAAGTGGCAAATAAATTGAGAATGATGTCAAAATCTTTAATCTTCTGATGAATAAATAAAATTTGACAATACATCTGTGATATAAGATAAAGTAAAAAATATGTTAAATTCATTTATGGGTTTGTGTGACAAAATCTAATAATTTTAGCAGGTATATTCTCCAGCTATGAATTTGGTATATAATTCCTTGTTTGAAAATGTTAAATTTTTTATGTGAATGTAATGGCGACACATGTTTATGAAGCATTACAGAAAATAAAAATGCTTATTTTTAAAAACAACTGTTGTTTTTCAAAGCTGCTCTAGCCAAGTTGTTTATGAGTTATTTCTTAAACTTTTTCTAAAGACACCAACGATTTAACTTTGATATATGGATTACAATGTTGGGAAATGTTCAGTTTTAAATGCAATGGGGAAAACATGAGCAATGTTATTTCTGTTTTTGAGGTATTGATTGATGATAGGTATTGTATTATCTTATCATGATGAGCATGAATGTTTTAGTTTAAATATAATTTTCACTAAAAATGTATAGAAAAAATATGATTTATTATGTATAGAGATTTAAAAGATTTATGACCTCATTTTTGGGAAAATTATTCTAGGAAATTTGTGTTGATTGCCTTAAACCATAATGTACAACAATGTTCAAAATGTTTAATAAATGTTACTATTTATGAAATCAACTTATGTTATTTACATTATTGTTATAGATAAAATATTTGAGTATCAAAATTCTGTTATTCTTCTGTTGCTGAATTAATAATTTTAGATTTTTGATATGACAGCCTTATTTTGTAATATATAGGTAAATTCATGTTATATGAAGGGATTTCGGAAATAAAATTAAACCTAAGTAAGAATATTTTATGATACAGATGAATAGTACAACTTCTTTCATGTCCTTGCATATACAAGTAGTTCATTATTTCTCAGTAAAGTCATAGGCAATGAAAGGGTGTATGTATGTAATGATCCATATATAAATACATAGAAATGACGTAGAAAGGATTTGTTATGGAGCATCAAGTTTATATCTGAAGTATTTACTATGAAGATGGAGTTTCAGTTGATGCTTCTAATGGTGTAATTGTGCTTCTATTAGTAGTTTTCCTACATTACCAAGTGATGTCAATTTATTGATTTATCCTGTTGCTACTGTATGTGATTTATTGCTGAACTGTTTTTATCATAGTTATATATTCAACATATTATTCTAAAATGTATAATATCAATTAATTTCAATAATTTTTGTGCCAGTAAATTTTAGTTTTAAATATTTAAAAGTACTGATAAAATTAATATACAATTTAGCCAGTCAACAATCATAGGAAGGAGGCAAAGTAGAAGAGACAATGGAATAGAAATATACTTATGAAGGTGCTAAAATTCAAAGGAGAAGGGACCAATGGAAACAAAGCAGGGAAGGAATCAGGAAACGACAGAAAATGGAACATGGGAACCCATTTACCAAATCTGATCAAAGAAGAAAGTGAGAAACGGCGTGTGGAGGGAAGGATATGATGTATCTGAGACGTTGAAGGAAAAACATGAAGTTTTCCGGAATGTTTCATCTTTCAGTTGAGATTGAGTTTGCCACAGATCACTGAGAGTATCCGACTCGCGATTTTAATTACTGCTCGTGCACTCCAGTCTTCCATATAGGAAAAAGAAGACATGCTTTTCCCGAGGATTGAAGCGGAGGCTCCCGGATTGAGAGCCTTAAGATTTTATGCAGCTGTGACAAAAAAATAATTTTCCCCTCACTTTTTTTTATCCTCGTCTTCTTCAGCTCTTCCTGTTTTGCACCCGGAATAGCACATTTCTTTACGAATTGGGATATAGTGCGAAGAGAATATTCTGACCAAGAAATAGGCGAGTCGTTCGATAATGATTTTTTTTATTCAGTCGAACGCCCGGAAGTGTTTTCGTGAGGTTCAAATAATATCTCTTAGGCAGAATTCGTCGAGTCTATATCTGTTCCTTACTCTTCGGCAACCCAACATTTTTTATTGAATGGATCACCTTGTTATACCCCGTATTTCTATGCTTCGTTCCAGTGAATGTTGGTACATAAACAAAACTACACTCTACTTAATTGCACAAACCACTTATTTTTATGCTTTATGCGCTGCATCCGCACTTACTCCGAGATTATTTCAGAGAAAGTGCAGTGAGAGTGCTACATGTTACGCATTGTGAGTACTGCAATTATCTATGTATTTTCATATCAAAATTTATTCGTCTTACGTTATGTATTCTAATTCTAATACATCGCGTTTATTATCAACTATTACCAGAAGGGAATTCTGTGGTAGGGGAGGTCAAATAAGCGTATTCCCCGTTTTAAAATCAACATCGAAGGGGGGTTTCATGTCCTCTTACGTTTAATAATACAATATCTACCTATATTTCTGTTCAGATAAACAGGTAAAAATCGAGTCACTCAATTTACTGATTTCGTAGTAAAACATCTTCCGAACTCTTTAAATGCCCGGAAAAGTCTACCTAGACTAAGGATTATTACGGGATTCTAAAAAAGTCCTCATGCCCGCTGGTGGCTCATACCGATATCGAATATTCATGATAGAAAAGCTCAGAACTTTATCTAATTGTAAGACTGTATTATTTCTAAGTTAACGTAAAAGATTTTCCGCATTCATCATTCAGATTCTCAAGTCATCTATACCGTTTTCCAAACAGGGAAGTAAATCTAAGTTCCGGAGTAAGACATCTCAAGAAATTAAAATCAATACCTTCAAGGGATGCATTCACTGTTATTACGCATTTTTTGAGAAAGAATGACTTGCTTATCGATCCAGTGACTAGAGTCGGGACTGGACGTTTTTACTGTAGTTTCAACAAGAAACTGGTATTTCGGAAAATGGTATATATTTTTATTATTTACTAAGTGTTTTCTAAAGTAATCGGCTATAAATCGTGAGTTGGATTGGATTCATGACTTATATTGACTTTTAAATTTTAAAGAAAATATTAGACCAATAAGTGTTTTTTAACAGCTTTAATGTATTAATAAATACAGTGCAATCAGCTTAAGGCGCTTTTCAATGAAACGACTGGATGCCGCGTTATTAGCGGGATAGCGTTTTAATAAACATTGCAACTTCTGATTTCTTGCGCGTTGGAAAACATTATAGAGGGATTTTTGGCTCTTTAATCGTTATATAACTGCATTAGAGTTGGTGATGGAGAGTAAGACTGATATTTGACGAAATATTTGGGAGATGGAGAATAGACTGCTTCGCGAAATCTCTAATCACTTCCTGCATAATTAGTCATCACAAAGAAGAGTAAAAGAGAACCATATAAGAGAGGACGAAGCAAGAGAGGAGAGGACGGCGATACAAATAACACAAAAAATATATGACCTATCAAATCATCAAAAATCCGCCTTTATAAGCGGTTAGCGTAGCGTCTTAAACGGCATTTTTACAATTAGTTTCGTGGGAAAGGGACTGGGAGATGCGCGTTTTAAGCGGGAGCGTTTTAACCTCGTTAGACTGTATGTTGTAATTTCAGCTATCAATGTTTATAATAAGATAAACGATTTTGAAGCCCTCGTTAATCTTTAGGTATCTTTTACATTAGCATAAGTTTTATTGTCAACGAGAGTGAACATAAAATTAATACTATCCCTTCGGGTTTCGCTTTGATATTATATTCTCGAATGACTAAGGAGTATTTATGCTCTGTAGAAAATATGTCGAAATATTGAATACCTTTTATAAAGAAGAGTTAACAACGACATTAGATGTATATCTGTTTGGTTTATTTTGCTCTAAATTCCTCTCATTGCATGCAGCTTACGAATGAATCGATTGATAAGCGCCGGGTTTCCTCGGCTCCTGGAATGTATCCACTTTATTCACCATCAATTGACACTCTTAGCTGAGTATAAAGCGGAAATTGTTCATCATTTTCCCTTCTCTTAATTCTATTTTTAGTGTTTATTTTGTCTTGTATCATACAATGAAGTCTAAACTTTATTCTTGTTATTTTACTTATCAATATCAATGAAGTCTCAACTTCCAAAATTATTATCAGAAAGAGATTTCATATACAGCGGCGATGAAATCATTTAGAAACCTGTGTTCGAGAGAGTTTTCACATTACTGCTTTTGCAGACCAAGAGAAACTGGTTTAATTACTTATATCTGGCTTTAAATCATTTTATGGACAGGGACTCGGGGTACTCATAAGTAGAGGAGGATGTAGACGATTCTTAGACAGTTACTCTTGTTTAGATTCTTCTTGTATGCTATAGGTCCCCTTGAAATCATCGTCATAAGTTCATAATATATGCCATTAGTCGAAGAAATCGTTCATTTTAGCCCATCTGCTTTCACACTATGGACAGCCATGCTCTCAACGTAATTGCCTCTACTGTAGTAATTCACTCAAACAATGAAAATTCAGGCTTTGGAAAATGTGCCTTTACAAAATGGGAGTAAACATATTGTTTCGCAACATCATCAATTTATTTAGCTGTCGTTTGAAATATTCCTGTTCATTGTATAGCGAAACAGACGGCCTTCAGACCTGTTACATGGTCAGCAAGGAAAGATAAAACAGATGCCGCGCAAGTTAATTACTCACAGTTCATTAGAAAGCTTTGCGAATCGGTAAAGATGTAAGAGAAAAGAGAATTTAAGAGTGGCACTAGAGAGTTTCCTTCCATTCGCTAGTCTCGTTAAAATAAAGATTATTTCTGAAAAGTTCCGATAGGCATTTTTGTGATGATTCAGAGGCAACGAATCAAGCGTAGAAATTGAAATATTTATTTTTTACTTTTATTGAGAATAATCTGGAACGAGAAAGCCTTTTCTGTGAAGTAATGTTATGTTTAGAATGTGTGTTTAGGTTAATATGTTGTGGTTACTGGATAGCAATGGAGACAGATCACAGGGAATCTTTATATAAGGAAGACGATTTGCTTCAGCATTTTACGCCATCTTCAGTAAGATGAAATTCCTTCAATACTCCGCAAAAATTAAGATGAAGAAGCAAGCTAGGAGTTTTCCTTAATGTATTCAGAAATTTTTCATCTATAGGTGATATCTTCGGCGGAAGATCCAATGCTAATTTCCTGTCGGCATTGAGCCAAGGAACTTATAGTCGGCACTCGGTGGAATCGGGAAACGAAAAATAAAATCTGAGGAAGCATTAATATGTCATTCTATACTTTATCTGCTCACTTGATATTTTCTGTTTATTATACTCCAGTTCCCCATTTGAATCTTGCCAGAAGTTCGAGGATGCACTTCCTAAGGAACTTAGTTCTGACAGCACTCAAAGTTTTCAACGTGACTACGTTTTACGATTTTCCTCATGTTCTTATTGCGACGGGAAAATATCGAGACAAGCAACTTTTAACTTCTAATTCAATATATAGCCTCTTTTCGCAAACGATTCCTTTTCCGTGGGTTTGTGCGGGGTGGGTTGATTTTATAACATCTTTTTCTTACTGAGGTTAGATTCCATATTACAATTTAGCAAGTATAGATATATAATAACTTGATGATATCTTTTCGTATGGATATGTGAAAGTACTTGTGTGGAAAATATATCTATTTCGTTAAAAATCTCTTCTATGCGTTACTGAAAAAAAAATAATGAGGCATCGTCTCTGTGTAAAACACAAAATTCCAAAAGATGTTTATGTTCGTAGCATTACGCTTAACTCGTACAGGTAAAGTTGACTGTTTATGACTCTATTATTTCTTGGGAAAGTTGATTCCTGAATTAATTTAAGGAAATATAGTCCAGAACAAGGAAATATCTTGATTTTCATTCATTTTGGAATCGAATTTCATCAATTCACAAAATAACCCAAGAAGAATCAAATACTAACACCAGTTCTGACTTCCAAAAATGCTAGTGCTAAATTACGCTGTTGAGGCTTCTTCGAGATATATTTTATCTCTACTGCTCTCACAAAGGTGATAAGTTATCTTAGCGGGGGATGCGGTGTAAATAAGTTTACGTTTGAGGTCTGTTTCTACTATTTAAACTTGTTCCTCGTTTGATCTACACATTACATATTATACACTAGTATAGAGTATATACACTACAATACACTTACGCTACTCTACACTTTTATTATACAACACATACTTATTTCGGTTTATTTTGTGTTAGTTGGAGTGCCTAGTAAAATTCGATTCGATCATGTAATGTTTGGAGAGACGGAAATAATATGCGAAAAGCAAGCGATGCATTTCCCACGCACGTTCCACCATAGCTCTAAATTGAAATTTTCCCGTTGACTCCATTCTCGAGATGAATATTTGCGGGCTCCACTCTTAAAAATTCATATTATTTTTCCGCTAAAATATTTTCCTTCCGTATTTATTTCATTTTCATTTAACGGGACAATGGGAAGAAAACGAGGGCACTGCAAGCGCGCAATTTGGCCCACCTCACTACGTCGTCAGCATGCACCGTCGCTCCCTCCAATTCCAGTTTAATTACCATTACGGTATCCAATCTGGAGAATACTTTACACGGAGAATTTAAGTGCTGGTCCATTGTTTCCCACTCTGCATCCCAATTACTAACTCATCTTCTCATCCGTGGCGTTTCTAAAGACCCGTTTTCCGCTTATCCAATCCTAATCCCTTCCTCTGCTAACATCGGTCGAGATTTATTGGTCGGTGCCGCCGGTCAATTCTCTCGCCCCGGTGCATGCCGGGAGCAAGTCTTTAAAGAAAATTAGGAAGCCTCTAACACCTCAACTGTTCCCCCTTCCAAATGGTGAGAACCTACGTGCAACTTTAAAAACCGGAATTCAGATTTAGTTCGTTTGTTGATTAGTAACGAATGGGATGTGTACAAGCTCCAGAGGACAATTTTTGGCTCAGGACGGAACAGTTTTATTTTTGTAATATGGACGTGAAATGTCTGTACCTTTTTTCCAATTTAAGACAACGATTTTGTAATAAAAATATACCGCATTAGGTTTGATATGCTTTATCGTTACAAACTCAGTAATATATTCATTTTGCTGAATTTTATTCGAAGTCTAGCATTTTCAAAACCAAACCTCTATCATTTTCAACTTTCAAATGGAATTCCTAATAAAAGAAAATGTGGAGCAAGTTTTACGATGATATTCCCAAACAACTAATACTACAACAGGATTTCATATACATCGTTGGCAACTATTAATCCCGGATAGCCAAGTGGGCAGCGCGTTCGCCTCTGGTAGGTAGCGGTCCCGGGTTCGATTCCCGGTGGGAACTGCCATATACCTTAGCTGTCGAAGCGCTTTTAACAACTATTAATCTAAATTAGATTAAAATTCCATCATAATGCACTTTTGTTAACTTCCAATATAACACTATTTCTTGAATATAATACTAGAAAGAAATAACTCTTCAAGTATTACGGAAAACGTTCACTTTCGCAGTTATAGTTCATTACTTTAGACCGAAAGAACCCCAAAGAATATCTCTCTTGAAGTCGATCACTTAATTAATTGAAAATTTACCGGACCTTGTATCGAATATGAGCAATGATAATCAATGAAAAGATTCCAATGATTATACAGAAGATGGTAATTGTGTTTTTCGGAAATGATCTTGCATACATTATTTATACATAATTTTCTTCGAATATTCATTTTTAACCATGACAGTGTAGTGATAACATATGATAAATATATTTTTAACGATTCTTATTATTTATATTTTCCAAGCCCATTCTTTCTACATTGAGATGAGAATCTATTCCTGATTCAAATATTACTTTACACTTGGGATGTCGTACTTTTAACAAATTCCTCACGATTTGTTCGCAGATTATGAGAAATAAACCCCGATAAATATTTATTTCGAGGAAGGACTTATTATCAAGACAAAACTGTGATTAAAATCCAAGTGATATGTGACGCAAAAGAGATTCTGCATTTCCGAAATTTCAAAATGGAGACTCTCATAGACACAAACGTGCAGCCTCCTCTATACTGTAGTTAACTATTAAAAAGCAGAAGTCAAATGAAATAGCTATATCTCAAATACTGTCAGTAATAGATACAGGAAATAATGCAAATCATCAAAAGAATGAGTTGCGAATTACAGCAATCAGCAGTTACCCGTAGACGTTGCTTTCTCTTTCGAGGTATCAATTCAGCCTCAATCAGCGTTAACCACTTTCAATCAAGACGATTTTGCAATACCTCTTTCTGATATTGCAAACTATGATAATAAAGTTACAGAATAAAAATAATAGTATTGAAAATCAACTTTCGAAAGTTATTATTTATATCTTAATTTCTGTCGCCCAATTATTTTTCAAATAATTCAAACTCATAATTAGTTTTACAAAATCCAATATTAAAACTAGGACCTCAAAATCCTGGTCTTGGAGATTAATTCATATGATTCCATTTTCAATATTTTCTATTGTATCAGTACAGTATATCAATCTTCTTTTGATTTGGCCTTCATTAACTAACCGTTTCAAATCTCCATGGAACTTTTTCCTTCTTGCGTCTTCAAATTAATAAAATTGCACGATCGAGAAAAGAATAACTGCAGCGTGAAAAATGACGCCCATTCATCAAAATATAGAAAAAATATATGAATAATTAATTGTTTTGAGCTGCACACGCTGCTAGCGGCTCGCAGGGTATATACCTAAGAATAAATATGCTTCAGTTTTCTTAAGATTTTGGGCGCAAGTTATCCTACCCTGGATTGCAGGGGAATTTGTGTTTACCCCACAGCTCTGAAACTCTCCCAATTGACAAATTCTGGTTACGTCCCTGGATTCAGTGTTTACAATCAGTGACCTCAGAAAAGTTCCACTGCTACGTGAGTTTTATTCACCTCTATCCTTTTATCCTTGAGATTTATGCATATACCGTATGTCTCATTATCGCGGGTCCTTGAAATATATTCGAATTTTATGTCTCTACGTCGTACTTGATTGAAACTACCCCTTTAAATATTCATCGGTGATATTAGAGCCATCAGTCGGCTGTAAAGTTTAATTTACGACTGAAATATTTCGGATATACAGGGGGGATGGGAACAGTCGGATTCCTCTCAGTCGTAAGCGGTTTTTGTAACCCGGATGGTGTATCGATTGAAATGCGCACCAGGGGAATTGATTTTTAGGCGACGGAAAAACGCAGGTTTTGAAAACACGGCTATTGCTTACTGAAAATATACATATCGATAACATGGAGTCCTAATTTTAAATTCAACATCAGAGAATGATCATCACATGCAAGAACTAATACAGAATAACATTAAATATGAATGTAAGTTGCCGATTTTTTAGAAAAGAGGGTTTTGGAGAAGAAATCCCGTACTTTTCATTTAACATGCTGTTAGATATGGGTGCCATACATACTCGTAACAAATCTTTTATCTGCTTGTTTGTAATTATTGCCTCACTTTCAGAGAAAATGGTTACGATTTTGTTTAAGTGAGATTGTATTAGGTGAATGTATAAAATCACAAAGAGGAGTTGAAACCGACCTAAGAAAATTACTTACAAGCTGATTAAAGAGATTTAGGTAATCTGACTTAATTAATGACTAAAATTTATTGCTTTCAGGCCATTTTTTCTTGTGTAACAAATAAGAACTTTAAATTTACGTTCTTACAGTGTAATTTGTCAACTGAGTCGATTATTCGCATTTCTAAAACCACGAAATATTACATTATGTATTCGATAAATTGAAAAATAATTAAAGTTATACTCCATATTTAACCCTGAGAAATAAAAAGCGAAAACTTTAACTCGCAGCGAAAATATATTTTCTTGCTCCTTAATAGCATATATCATTTTCGTGAAAGAATGATTTTTCTGGATCAAAATAAAAGTAAGCAATTCCTTTCTCCATTGACATTTAAGCGGCCATCCACATTTCCCGTCATCGTCTCATGTCCGTATGATGGATGGCCCAGAAGATTTTGGCAGGATTTTTCCGCACATACACTCGGATCAACCTTCCGAGCCTTTTGGTAGGAAATAAGGCAGATATTAATGACTCTGGTAATGAAGTGCTTAAAGAATTTGGAACGAAAGATATCAGTCGATTGGTGACTTAGCTGGAACATTTAATCCCTGTACGAAATATAGAATAGCTAATAGTATACTTAAATAATATAACTCTTCTCCATCACGGAAAGGAATTATGGAAGAAAAAGGAAACTACGATCTTAAAAAATTGATAAAATTTAAATGATTTTATTTTATGGTGATAATTTATTTTGTCGTTTTCCACATGCGTGGAGGTGAAAAATCTTAGCAACTCTCAATTTATTTCACTGTTAATCAATTTTTATATATTAACTTAACTATGCGTATTGATGTGCTTACCGACTGCGGAATGTTCTCTCACATCTTCTTACTATTGCTATCAGTGGATTTGCGTTGGTTCCCCTTCCATGTGGCGTTTTCCTGCAGTTGATAATGTTTCCCAAAGGATCTATTAGGTTTCCACATTTCTTCTAATATGTTCTCGAGACAGCCTTTCATAATAATAACTCTACTAAAATTGTCGTTTTATTTGATGGAGGGGGAGACTTTTAGTCTCAATCTCGCCCGAACAAAGACGTTTTATTGTTATTATTATTATAATTTGTTCAACGCACACTTACCCAGAAGATATGGAAGCGAACCTGTTTTCCCTTCACAAGAACGTAAGGAGAATGGGCGCCTTCCCCTTCTCAGCTCCCGCCGCACAGTGGGCTGAAATCGGAAAAAGCCGGACAAAAGTCCAAAATGGCTTTTTTTGAGATACAGACCTGAAACTTTGCATGTATATACACAAATGATTGCTGATCATGGAATGGTAAGTCATTTCTCATATATCCCATCTGTTACGTAGCTACTGAGGCTCAAACATGACTAAATTTCCAAAAACACGCCCGATTGAATTTTTCTTCGAAAATCTTATAAGTTAAGTAGATGGTGGACTTGTGAAAGGATTTTAATGGAATAAAAAACGTAATATTCTGATAACATGGTACTTTCCCTATATTGTATATTAATTTCGATGATCTTGGTCAATATTTGTGCGGTATTACGTCACAAAATGGCGGACGCTTTTTTCAGGCAAAATTTGACACAAAGTAGACAATATCTTTTGTTTAAGAAAAATGGTCTCCTGGAAATTGCATCAAAGTATTCATTAAAGATATTTTAAGAATATCCAGCAGAAATATTTCAAAAATCTTTGCGACCACGAAAATGAACGCGATTTTTTGATCGCGCTGCACGACCCGGGTCCGCGCAGCTGGACCTGGTAGTAGGACTACTCCGTTGGATTGTTCAAGTTGTTTGGGCCTTAACTCTTCGAAATCGCCGTTTCTAAGCTAAGTATGTTATCACTGTTGTCCAGAAGTTCTATATTGAAGGTATTAAGAGGATATTTGATCGTGCGAATGGATCAATGGATGCGTTACTCTGACAAATACGGTTTGGTTTGGACAATTTACGGAATCATGCCTCAAATTATGAATATCCTTCAACTATTGAGAGTAAGTTTGTATGTTCGTATAATACATGCTTTCCAGAGAACGCAGCATCTGCCATTGCTTTTCCATCCATTTCCTTTCCACCTTTGCCGAAGACGGCCGCGTGAAAAGGGGGCGTTTTATGACACCGCGCAGCCTTTACGGGTATTTTTAAAGAATATTTTATATATAATAATAAATATAGATGCAATTAATAAGAGTTCTGACCCTTCGAAGAATTCTCACTACTCTCTGTTTCCACTTCTTCTATTTCGTTTAACACTAGAAGTTGTCTCAATTCTTTTGGCATCTTCCTGTGTCTCTTCGGAGATGAATTTGAGGTGAAGGAAAGAAATGGTTCAGAAGTGATCGACAACCTTTTAAATAAGTCGTCATTCGTGGCCACCCTGGAAAGTTTTCTGGTGAAGCGCGTGCGGAATATTCTGGTGTCCTTATTTCTAGCATCCATCGCATCTTTGGACAGCTGCCCTAAGAAGGGAAGAATTGCCGCCTTTGATATTTCGCCTCCATGTATAAGTAGTACCTTATGTACTGTGATTGCCATGTAATACCAGGGATACAGGTCTACGTATAATTCGGCAGTTCTGTGGGAGTACTGCGAAAATGCCTCGTCGTTGAGCGGTAGTCCGGTAGATATTGCCTTTAGTATTGTGGTAAAATGTTTGATGAAGTAATAATTAACTTCTGTAAAAAATATGAAAATATGTATATTAAACGCGATGGCAAATCTTCAATGCCTACAAAACAGGAAAGTTACTGAGTTTTCAAAAGTACTTGTACGGTATAATATGTGTTACCTATGCATGGCTATTAATCAAAAGCTAAGTCCATAGGCACAGTTACCTGTCAATTCAGCGGCCAGTTTTCGAGAATCAAAAAAAACGTCTTGCCGTAAGTCCATCGCTCGTAATTCCTGATCCAGGCCTTTGTACGTCTACAATTAACCCCATTCTTTCTCGAAAAGCTTTCTGTATGATTGCCCTTTTCTTCGATAAGTGTATTTTAAGAGTCCCACGGGCCTAAAAAGAACATTATAATTCAGATATTTAATTTACCTTAAGTAGTAGTATTGTTAAAAGTGCTTCGACAGCTTAGGTCATTTCGCACGTAGGCTCCCACCGGGAATCGAACCCGGGACCGCTTTCACTGAAGTCGAACGCGTTACCCACTTGGCTATCGGGAGCCCTAATTTACCTTAAGACACAGATTTCGAGCCTCAGTTTTAATGCTTTCTCACCTACCACCGTTCTCTCCAGTCGATACGATATGTGCAAAAGCACAGTAACAATAATAAAATCGAATGTAGCAATGGTACGTTGACAAACCGAAAGCATATTTTTCCAGATCAACAGGTCGATTCCCAATTGCTCTTATATCATTCATTTCGGAAACTTTAGCTCCGCAGATGTAGCACTTCACGCCAACACTCTCAGTCAAGGCATTGCTTACCTAAAAGAATTGTTTTTATAAGTTTGTTAAGCATTATCCACTGCCATATACTATTATCCACCTTTAATAAAAGTATAAGATTTATTTTTCCATTTATCATCGTTAGGAGCATGTTAAAAGTGACGGAATAACTTCCCAAATTCCATTTCTCTAATGCATCAATCTGCCTTTGTAAATAATTTCTTTCCTCTTTAGCAACTTCTTTGAGCCACTGAAGGAGAATGGGCCGGCAAAATCTGGTTGAAGACGGCCGAAGATTTTTACAGACAATCTTACCTAAAGTAGTGCAAGTATTAATATTGCTACCTTCTATTAAAACTAGATTAGAAAAAAATAAACATGTATACACTTATACATCATACCAGTTGCGTCATTTAGCAAACGGAGTGGCACCAGGGAACTCATGAATAAATATTCATCGGATGAATCTGCTCGCTCCCACAATTGTTTATATTGAGCATGACCCGAACTACCATCAAATCCATACATGCACATTAGCGTACAAGCAATTCATTGCTGGAAGTTAGAACCGGGAATGGTAGACCGTACCCTGCTACTTTACTTGTAGTGATACTACAGTGAGTTTTACAGGGTAGCGCGAGGTAAGACAAACTAGAAAAGAAAAAATGAGGTAGGTTTCGCCATACGTAAATTTGCAATTGCAGTGAATGTAAGGGAAACGTTGAGAACTAAAGTTGCTACATTGGTGCCGGAGAAAAAGATACTTGGAAGGAGGGGCATATTTCAGGATCGGAACCAGGATTAATTGAAATGAAGAAAAAGAGAAGTATCCCTCGGAGTTGGTGCAAGAAAGAGCTTGCAGACAAGCTGTATAGGTAATCCGGAATTAAGTGAAATGGATCACAAACAAGGATGGCAAAGCAATGGCAGATGCTGCGTTCTCTGGAAAGCATGTATTATACGAACATACAAACTTACTCTCAATAGTTGAAGGATATTCATAATTTGAGGCATGATTCCGTAAGTTGTCCAAACCAAACCGTATTTGTCAGAGTAACGCATCCATTGATCCATTCGCACGATCAAATATCCTCTTAATACCTTCAATATAGAACTTCTGGACAACAGTGATAACATACTTAGCTTAGAAACGGCGATTTCGAAGAGTTAAGGCCCAAACAACTTGAACAATCCAACGGAGTAGTCCTACTACCAGGTCCAGCTGCGCGGACCCGGGTCGTGCAGCGCGATCAAAAAATCGCGTTCATTTTCGTGGTCGCAAAGATTTTTGAAATATTTCTGCTGGATATTCTTAAAATATCTTTAATGAATACTTTGATGCAATTTCCAGGAGACCATTTTTCTTAAACAAAAGATATTGTCTACTTTGTGTCAAATTTTGCCTGAAAAAAGCGTCCGCCATTTTGTGACGTAATACCGCACAAATATTGACCAAGATCATCGAAATTTATAGACAATATAGGAAAAGTATCATGTTACCAGAATATTACGTTTTTTATTCCATTAAAATCCTTCCACAAGTCCACCATCTACTTAACTTATAAGATTTTCGAAGAAAAATTCAATCGGGCGTGTTTTTGGAAATTTAGTCATGTTTGAGCCTCAGTAGCTACGTAACAGATGGGATATATGAGAAATGACTTACCATTCCATGATCAGCAATCATTCCTGTATACACATGCAAAGTTTCAGGTCTGTATCTCAAAAAAAGCCATTTTGGACTTTTGTCCGGCTTTTTCCGATTTCAGCCCACTGTGCGCCGTCTGCCTCACCTAACTCATTCTGATTTATAGCCTAAGAGTTTATTAGGTGTTAAAATCGATTTTATGCTATGCATATCTGCTGTGACTCCCTCTACCAACGAATTTTAAATTAAATCCTTCAGAGATCCATTTCTCATACGCTTTTTGCCTGCCTTCTTGCCTATTTTCTGCAGTTAATTCTGCGTTATTAATCGGGCTTAATTTTTAAGATATGTAAATGCCTCCGTAAGGGGTGGCTTAGAAAAGTTGACTCGAAAATGTGCCTGGAGTTATGCATCTATTAGACCAAACATTTCAGCGCCAAGTGGCTGTAAAAGTCTAAATATTGAGAATAAAAAGGAGTTTGGGGATACACTCACAAAATCAAGAGTCAAATCAATTAATAAACCATGATAAGTTGAGAAATAGAAGCTTTTCTTTTAACAGTATCCGTATACATTATTATTATCAATATTTATTGTATGTTTATAGGCAGTATTTATGATCAAGTCACTCCATCTTTTCATAAATGGATAGCGAAATAGATGTTTAACTGTAAGTAAATATGGTATTGTATAAATTTATGTCTGTCTGTATATTCTGGCAAATAGATTTTAGATAGATTACGACCTACCTGCAAAAATCTTGCCTTTATTTTAATCCTTTGAATATCGTCTAAATTTAGTAGGTAAGAATATTACAGCTGATGTTTTTGTTGCTGAGTTTATTAATGGAGCATGGTGGTATTACATTAGTTATGTATCCCTATCCATTTTGATATGCATATTTTTCATTCGTTATAAAATGTAATCGATGTAAAACTCATTGGGTGATTACGCGAAGTCGGGAGATAATTTTTCTCCATCATCGTCTCGATTTTTATCCCAAATCGGAAAATGATGACTTGAAGAGTGCGTTTGTTGAAATCAAATGGTAATCAATGTGGCAGGATTTCCATTATATTTCTCTCCGTTCCATATTATTTTGGATAATATCACCCGTCCTAGAGTTTAGACAGTTTAACAAGCAGCCCACCGATCCACTCACGCCAGGGTGATAAAAATCAGCGCTCCAAACTTAACGTGGCAAATGGATGGGCGTGGTTTAATTTATACGGCGGATTTAGCAGGTGGAAGCGAATCATTCATCGCCTCTTCGAGGACTTCTTTTCTCAACAGTCTCGTTCGCGTGAGAGCCGCCTTTCGCTCATCGCCAGTTTTCGAAAGAATGGAAAGAAAACAATTTCTCGCCAGCGCTCTTCGCGAGTATCTCTTGAGGAGAGATGAGTCTCTGCTTACTTTTTTAAGCATCGACACGTTTTGGGTGGGCAAGAAGAGGGGGGGACAAAGCAGAAAGGAGAGCGCGGGGAAACCGCTGCCTATGTCCTCATAAGGATACGGTCGTCGGCAAAGGACGAAGGACGCGAGTGGGAGTGTGTGGGAGAAAACCGTGGAGGCAGAACGGCAAAGACGGAGTTCCAGAACTTCTAAATCAAAGACATTAAGAGCGAGGAATCTCTAGCTTTGTTTTTTTTATATCCCTTGCGCTACGTAACGCCTCTGTGATAAATTATCCGTCTCTGACGAGGAGGAGATACGGCGCGTTCTTTTTTCTCGTTTGGGAATGAAAAGCGCCGAGATAAGTGGGAGTTGGGGGAAGAAGTCGTGTGTTGCGATGGAGCGTCGATATTGCGAGGCCTGATGGCTCTCACTAGGAAATGGATCATGCGGGATGGAGACGCGGTTTATTTCCCTCGATATCTTATTTTTATTTCCGTCGGAGTGGAAGTTTCGTTCACTGTTACGGCTTTGGCCCCGTTTGAACTCGGAACTTTGTCGGGGGATAGAGGGGGGAATCGATCCTCGAATTAAACTTGCTGAACGTTATCCTCGAAGTGAGTGCTTGTCCCCGTGCTCCGTGAACCAATTCTTTCGGCTCTTCCATCAATACGCACTGTCGCATTCTTTTGCCAAGACGATGCTCGAAGCTCACTTTATAAGCGAAGGAAGGGTGTTTTCCTTCATTAGACATGTTGAGGTATTACTTCGGAATGAAAGTTGTCGAAAATATCGAAATATTTTTGTTATTCGTTTCCTGTACAAATCTGTTCATCGATATATTCTACGTATTGACGTAATGGAACACCCTTAATCGTTCAAAATTTGGAGTTTTATCTATAGATGCAGTGAATGAAATTTTGGGGATAAAATAAAACGTGGGTTGAAAATGAAAAAGAATAAAATTGAATAAGTTTGTTAAAAATTTAGCAACAGAGATCGTGCACTACATCTTGCGGACCCAGTCTCTTTAGTGAAGTGAGGAATAACACATTATCGCGTTGACACCTTATTAGGTTTGGTCGTAGTCTTTTTTTAATGAAATTATAGATTCTCTTATAGAAAAGACATCTGAAGAGTTCCCTCAGCTGTCGAAACACTTTTAATAATACTACTATACTAACAAGATATCTGCAGATGTCAACTCGTTGACGAATTAAATATAAACCTGCTGTGAAAATTACTAAGTTTTCATGTTGCAGTATAATAGTATTGTTAAAAGTGCTTCAACAGCGCGGGTCATTTCGCACGTAAACCCCCACCGGGTCGAACCCGGTGGTACTACCATTATACCTACTTTTCTATCCGGGAGTTGCGAACTTGGCTATCCGGGAACCCTACGTTTTCTTTCTTTCAATATGTGACTAATAGTAGACTTTGATTTCCCGATTTTTTAAATAAAAATGTAGTAGTATTATAATATTCATAATTACATCTCTGCGTGTTCTGATGATGGTTCTCTGTCACATCCATTAAAAATGATTACGACTGATATTCGCTGAATATTATTTAATCAAAATTCTAACCATTTTGAAGTCTGCACCCTTTTGGAAAAAAAGTAAATACATCGGTAATCCTCAGAAGCAACAGTTCGGGAGAAACCACGCACCCAAAAAGGATCAAAGAGGCTCTTTGTTCGCTTAGAGCTCTCTTAATCCAAGGGAAGTTTCGAGAGAAAAAGATGGATTATAGCAACTGCGTCTAAGATTCAAGTTCCCGCGGAAAGCATTTCAAGATGTGTAGTGGGAAATCCTGCAACTTTCAATAGCCCGAGAAAAGACAAGGTGCCTAAGTGTTCCATACGTAGTCGGAACGTGCATCTCGGAACTGTTACGTTGAAACTGTGAAAGTAGGAGATGCCAACTGTCGTTGATGAGAATATTTACGAGCTTGCAGGGTCTGTACCACGGTAGGATGCAAATCATTGAAAAAGTAGGGGTTCACTCTCTTAGAAAAATTACAGATTGTAAAGATTCTTCAAACAAATTAAGATATTAGGTGCTTTTATAAGATGCTATCATTGAAGAAATCACTATTCCGTTTCATTGTACACACATTCTTTTACTCCTAGAATGAGAGGTGGCTACTAGACTGAAAATGTGAGATTATTCTGTATGAATGAAATGTTAGTTTTAAGTGTTAGATTTATATCTTATTTTTGAGATATCAAAGGCACTGATATTAACGAGAACCAGGGTTTTGTTTCTCGATGATGTTTTCATTCGTTCTTTATGCATTTTTTTGCTTTGAAAGACTGATTAACCAAGACATTACATATGGATAATTACGTAAATCTACATACTACTACATGGACACTGTCAATTTCATTCTCAATGCAGAAAACCAAGTGTGCGATTCGGAACTACCCTCTGGAAAAAATCTGATCATATAATCAATAAGGAAAATATTTAATCACGATCGAGTTCGGTATCCAGAATCATTTCACATAGTTTGGATGCATAAAAAGGTTTTCCATCGGATTTTATTCGAATTTCCAGCTGATACTTGGGTTGAGACTCGATAAAGACAATTAAATTATTCTCAACCAATGAACCAACGAAATTATGCTAAAGAATTTTGAGGATCGTTTAGGAAACAAATATTAGGTAAATTAAAAAAGGTTGAAAGAGTTAGAAAGGGAGATAGTTAACGAGCGTACGAGTTACTTTTTAAGATGAGGATAGAAAGATCGATTATTTTTCTTTTACAGAAGATTTCATTTCAAAGTTGTGAATTAATCATACATCAGTTATGACTGTCTCTCACGATTTTATTGAGTATGACGCTAGTTTAAGTACTTATTCTAAGGTAAGAAAATGCTACTTGAAATGTTCGTGGTAAAAAAGTCATAAAACGAGTCTTTATCTTAACCTTAAGAAAAATACGTGAAGTATCGGGTTCATTGATTACAGTTTTGAATTTACTTGTATAATGACGGCAACAATCATATACAGAAACATATATTTCTGACTCGAATCGAGGTTCATCGACTTTTCCGTAATATATATATGTCTGTAAGTCTCGAAAATGTTACGTAAAATTCCAACTTGTTAAACGTGATATGTCTATAATTCTTCGTTTTCTGAAAAGTCGTTCATGAAGCTGAGTGTATTAATTCGGATATCCTGTTTTTCTAAAATGAGATATTACTTATTCAATTAGTAATCGAAGATTTGATTATTAAGTCGCACGAAAAAAAAGCTTAAGCATAATGAAAAATTTGGATTGTTACGAGGAGATTATTCTCTTGCTATAATATCTGAAGTACTTTGGAGTAATTTATGGAGAGAAAGAATGAGATACGTAAGCAGGAACCGCTTACGAGATGAATTTAGAAGTGCATCTCGGCTCAGATACTCCTTTATACGCGTACAGCGAGTGAATTATTCATACGAACCCAAAACTGGCCTCATGCCAAGGCTGTAATTACGCGTAAGTTAAAAGGGGAAATGTCGCAAGGTACTTAGAAGGAAGGCGTTAAAATAATTTGGTTTCAGTAGTTATGAAGTTGCTTCCAGAAATTGTCTAGAAATTTCTAGGAAAAACTTACCATAATAAACAGTTATCTAACACAAAATGTTGGCGAAATTATTTTGAGTTAATGTCTTCCTTCTATTGTACTTATTACATTTATAATTTTTATCAAATTAACAACATTTAATAAAATTAACTTTGAATGCCCACCAAGTTTATATATATACTATTCAGCTATTATATAGGATGATCTAATGAAAGTATATCCATTGCAATGTTTATTTGTAAATTTTAGATTACAGGCAGAATTTCAGCAATTAGAAGTAATATGTGTAAGAGCAACTTTGAGGCCCCACCAAGAGGTTTTTCACCAAAACGACAGAACGTCTTTTTCTGTGCCCCCTTGATTTATAGCAACGCTGTGAAATACAGTTCTCTCTTAATGTTTCTTAGAGCTGCTTTCAGTGAGCTAAACAATAGTAATCGTAAATGGCTTCACTCAGTGCATTGTTGCCCCTGCATTGTAAAGAATTTAAGATTACTTATGAATAAATATATAGCAAATAAAGCCGAGGAAATATATCAATCATTAGACATAAGAGAGGAGAATTTGGATGCGCTAGCCGTATATTATGCTCTGACTTGCTTTTGCCATCGGATTGATTTAATTTTTGGTTTCCAGAATACATCATTCAAATTTGGATCTTTCAAAAAGAATTCAAGTCACCAATTTTATTCAAAATAAAAAATAAGTGTATTCCGTAACTTATTGAGTATAACAGAAGTCACAAAATCCAAAAAAAACACCAAAAACTGTTTGCCGTTTTTGGTGTTTTTTTTTGATTTTTTTTGGATTTGTTTTTGATTTTTTTTTTTGGATTTTGTGACTTCTGTTACACTTCGCCACCAGCGGCACTCCATTTATTTATTTATTGAGTATAGGTTGAGAGAGTGAGTGAATAGAATTCGTTTGAAAATTTCTTCTGTTGCTGGTTGGACGACAATTTCCGCTTAAAATAGTATTAACGTTTCTCTATAGGAAGATAAGTATCGTAGAATCAATAGGATAATTATTACGCTAATTTTTTTGGGTCATAGTGTCATAGAAATAATAAAATGTACCAGAATGGTTGTACCTGTTGCATATGTTGCACTAATGGTTGTACCTTTGCGCGTCAGAATTCCATTATCTTAGGACAGAATGTAACCTTGTCAATTTTTTGTAAAAATAAGGCCAGAAAGGAATCCTAGTACGGTTGGTTTCCGGCAAGTGAATCAAAAGAGAAAGGACCAAAAGAGAAGGAGTCCTAACATGTGTACCGGCGGAATTTTCAGGGCAAACCTCTGGAGAGATGGCGGAAAAGGTTCTCCCCGAAGAAGGTCGACGAGCTTAGAAAGGAAATGGTGAGAGGAGAGAGTGCATGAACACAGAAGGGTTGAAACTCTGTTTACAAATGCTATCGAAGAAGAGGGAGAGTTTGAGAAACGAAATTCGGGGAGAACAACCCTTTCGTAGGAGGAACACAGGGTGCTGTTTTGGAAGTCTCTGATTCCTTGAGGAGTAGATGTTCTTTTGCGGCTTTCAAGTTGTTGGAAGGAAAATTGGAAACACTAGGCATCGGAAGGTGGTGCTCAAAGAGTGGGAAACGTTGCAATGGTCACTTCTTCAGTATATGACATATGAAGGAGAGGGAGGATGGGACAAGTAGCGTGCCTCTATTGCCTAGTGTAATAGAACTCCATGTCGTTTGAGGAGCGACCTAGGAGATATCGAGTTTGAGACATATTTTAATATATATATTTTTTCATTCTTAGCCATTATTTTTATACTTTTTCCAAGAGTCATTATTTTAACTTCTATAAATAAAATAAAAATTT
Organism: Ladona fulva; assembly: GCA_000376725.2. Taxonomy (NCBI): domain Eukaryota; kingdom Metazoa; phylum Arthropoda; class Insecta; order Odonata; family Libellulidae; genus Ladona; species Ladona fulva. Next base: position 68,587 of record KZ308999.1, read on the forward strand.
GTGTGCGATATTGATAATGTGTTTATAGCTTAAAGTGACAATGCTGCTTTATTAGGAATGTTGGAAATCGAAGATTTCAGATAGTTGAGGTGTCATTAATCATATCATCATCAATGAGCATAAAAAAAATTGCACCTGTTCGGACGAATAGATACGTTCATCTTGTCAGAACGGTAAGGAGTCACAGAGCGAAGAAGTAAGGGAGAGAGTTCAAGTTTTAGAGAAGGTCAAAAGGGATGAAACCTTGGCTCGAGGAAGCACAAGTTTCGGAGTGTGGTTTCACGAAGCGGTGAAATGAGAGAACGGAAGAATTGGAGCCCTTTCATCCCATAAATACGCGGGAATGAACTCGACTACTTAATGATTCACTCCCCTTACTTTCTCTCCGGTTTTTTCCTTCAGTCCCTTCACATTTCAATTTTCTTACATCCAGCAAAATTTTTCTTTTTCTCTCCGTTTTTTCCCATCTTCAACGCACTCTTCCTCTTCAGAGTCACTCCGCCACGGAGGTATGTGTAGCAGTAATTAGGAAAAGCCCTTATCCAATTTAGTCGAAAGGGCTGTTCCGCTGCGAAAGGGGGTGAGGGAAAGGGGTTGAATAAGGCGTCGGATTAACTGCGTCCGAAGAGTGGAGGGGGAGTACTTCTTGACACGTGAACGTTAGCGGGAAACGCTTTATGATATTACATGTTTATTTCTTTCAGGGATTTGTGCCTCGGAGAAGAGAGGTGGATTGAAATATTAATGTGGCAGCCTATTTATTTTTGTCACTTTCATTTATAAAGTGTCTCCTTAATGAGGATAAGAGCATGATATTCCTTTAATAAATTCGACGTGAGCATTTCTGGAAGCTGTTCAGATGATCCGCTCTTGCAAAGAATACTCGAAAACACATAGACGAAACCAGAATTATTTATTTAGATTGGTGAGGCTAAAGATGAGGATCTGAGGAATGTGCGGTAATCAAGTCTGACAAAGTCGAAGCCAACAAGGCATTGATCAATATATAGCTATTACATCCCGTTCATAAAAAAATACGCCTTCGTGAGTCTGAATTTTATGGGATGGTTTTAAAATTTTAGAAATTACACCAATATATTTAAATATTTAATTTTAACGTTTGTATTAATTTTAGAAATATGTCTTCATCAAAAATTATTTTAGAAATCATTAGTGGTGACCTTAGTTGTATTTGAATTCAGAAAATTGTTGTTTTATATTGTGATGTTCAACCAAGGTTTCATGAATTACGAGAGATGCACCTGCCATTACAGTTAGCTCATGATATCACATATCATTTCAGTCAAAAGTAATCAAAATTCAGAAGAATCGTATCATGATCACCATATGGAATGCATGGACCCACCGATTCCATTTACAACGAAAAGGTTAAAGGAACTTTGCACGTCTGCATCTGCTGCTGTTTTACTTTTTTAATTATTTCCTGGCGTACATTTTTCACAATTATAAGAGTGATTCAAATGAACTTGTTTTTAGTTTTGTGCAACCAATCAATTGATACGCAATTATTTCTTGTGTTCAGGTGTAATTTATTTTTTAATGTGTGGAGACGCTACTGGTAGAAATCCATTCTAGAGTAACTAGAATTCTTCTTACAAGCATAAAAATATAGTTGTCCTGCAACTTTTTCCTTTATTTATGGGCTTTTAAACCCGGGCTCATCCATTTAAAATATGTATCAAACTTTTGTTTTCGTTGGTTGTGAGCTAGGTTGGTTGGACTTTGTGAGCAGCGAAAATATTTCTCTATCACATAAAGCATTTTTTTTACCGGTGATAACCGTAACATCACAGTTTCTTCTCAGCAGCATCACGGCAAAATAACAGGTGAAGAGATAGCGATAATAAGAGAAGAGAGAAGTGGGGGGGGGGGGGGGGGCGAAGCATAAAAGATAGAAACTGTCTCCTTTCCTTCTTCCTCTCCCTTCCGTTTCATCTTCGGGGTCCTAACGTCCTTCCCTCGCTTTGACCAATCAGCGACTCTGTTGGACATTTTCCCCGCGGGTCGCGAGTTGAAAACGCGCTTCGGGTCTGGAAACACTACGCATTTGAGCGGAGGAAAGCGCCAATGCGGATGTCGCGGCGAGAGAGTTGGCCGGAAGGGATTTGTTATTACGGGGAGAAAAAGTAGGCGAAGAGCAGGGATCGAGAGGAAAGTGTAAGGAGAAGAGATTACAAGGAGGAGAGACTGATGAAGAAGGGGCAAGGGGTGGTATTGATAAATGCCTGAAGGAAGAAGGCGAACCAAAGAGAGGGCCAATCGGAAAGGGGAATGCTCGGAAGAGGATGGGAGACTAGAGGAACGCAAGAAAGCGTGAAAGGCTGATGGAAAGAGACGCTGAAATCATGGGGAGGCAAATTGGAGACGTACGTGCACACATATTTTTTTCTCCGGATTACCGTTACGGTGAGTAAATCCGGAGATGCGATGCTATGCCAACTTGATGCGATTACTCCTAGCAAGACTCCCTTGCGGCGTTAATGCCCCCTAGGGTAACCGCAGAACGGTAAATGCAGTTGGGTAAATATTGAAGCGTAAATCCAACAGTGGTATGGACTGATAAATATTTTTACAAGTACTTCATTGAAAGTAGGATTTTCTTTGTCAATGAATCAATAGCGTTTTCTAGTATCAGAGGATTGTGCATCAGTTTAATAGTAGTTTATTAGCAAGTTTGGCAATTTATAAGGTGTTTAATCAAGGAAATTTAATTTTTTTCCTTACGACAATTCCTACATTGTATAACGCAGTAGTGATTAGGATCATAGTCGACCAATTCGAGCCTACTGCACAGAATTTCTGAATGTAGTTGATATCAGAAAAATAAGAGAAAGAACCAGAAAATTAGGGAAAAAGGTTAACGAGAGAATAACATAAATATAGAGGGAAAGAATTTCGAGAAATATGGAAGGGCGTAGAGAGGAGGAGAAAGAAAAACGAATGAAAGCCCTCTTAAATAGTGCGAAGCAATTTGAAGAGATTGGAAATGATGAAATCAGGACGATCGGCTGACAACGTAAGGTAGTCTTGTTATTCCTTCTGATTCCAGAATGTTTCAATTTATTTTTTTCGTAGATTTCGGACGTGTGTGCCCACTTCCAATTTACCGTTCTCTCTATCGAAATGGAAAATCCCCTCCCCCCTGGCCCTTGCACACTATCAAAATACATCGATTTCAACGCTCCGGGAATTCAGTCGAGAGAAGAGATGCGATCTCAAAATAAACAAGATCAGACGCCGATCCAATTATGGAAATTGAGAACATAGTTAAGGAGATTTGCACCGTGAGAGCAGCATGAATGGGTAAAAGCGACGCTTTAACAACGAGGAGCGCTTAATTTTTTGTTTCGAAAAAATCGGTTCATTTAATTACTCCCGGTGCTCGGTGAGCGCTTTTCTTTGCTGAGGAGACTTGTGAGGAGGAAGCGAGTGAGCTAAAGAGTAGGAAAGAAAGGTAGAAAGAGAAGGGGACAAGGGAGAAAGGAGTTTAAGAGAGAAGAATTGGAAAGTGGGAAGGATTGAATGAGAAGGAAAGGCAGTGCTGTAGCTTGAACTGGAGAAAGAGCGGTTCCAAAATAGGTTAAATATACTTCAGAAGTTAAGGGAAGATTTGATGACTTCATAAAGGAATATGGGAGTAGAGAAGGAATATTGAATACGATGACTCGCTGATAAATTCACGCTTGGGTATATCTCTAGGATATTTTAGTGTACATTTTGGCTCAGGTGTATTCGTTTCTGCAAGGGGTGGGTGAAATATTTCTACTGTTAGTAAAAGTTCTATTACGTAAGTAAAACATTATCAAATCAAAATATTTGTACATATAATATAAAGAAAAACACAAGAACGGAGCATGCTATAAAATTATGCTTATAATTATTTTGCCAACTATGATGTACGATGAGTGATCTTTTGATGATTCCAAATGATTATTGTGTTAAAAAATGCAGCAAAGCAGCACGCTTAAAGATGATTATTCGGTAATTTTACCCATGATATTCAATTTTTCCGAAAGATCTTTCAACCTCTCCTTGAATAAGACATAAGGTGTAATACTGCAAATACGGCAATGTCGATTAATAAATGGAAAGAATCGACGGATTTTCTGAATAATTATAAATAGAGAATACGAATTCCAAGATGAAGGCCATAAAATATTACTGGTCCGTCGGTCGTTTTTTCTCACACCTTTAAAAAAGTACTGCTTTCTCATCTGCCATCCAAAGAGCCAACATAGTTTACCCGGAGAAACTGTTTTGAAATCCTGAAAGATGTGGGTTGATGAACAAGGCATTTGATACGTTGCAGCCAAAATAATGAGATGAACTGCATTCAGGTTTCTTTCAGCAAATGGGCTTTGTTTGGCGGATTAGTTTGAAATCATAATAAAATAAGGAAAATGATGAAAGTTGACTTTGCCCTTAATGACGTCGGAAACTTAGAAATATTCCCCTCGAGGAACATGAAAGAAGTTCGACAAGGACCGGGGCTCAAACATGGAGTCCCCCATTTTCCGGACGGATATTTTTCTAATTTCAATCTTAATTTATTTGGACATATTTAAAATATTTAGAGATCTACGTAATAGTGAAGAAAAACTTCATTGTTTTCCTCTAAAGCATTTCTTTGTAATGATGTTCTATTTTAGATTTTTGATTTGGTACAAAAAAGAACGCCTAAGTTCAGGTGTGCCCGAAGACTTTTTTCAGAGTCAAAAATTGCTGATAACAAAGAGATATTGAGGTGTGAATATATTTGAATCTTAATCGAATGGAGATGGATAAAAGCACGCCAAGTGAAGGAAAGAGGTTGGTGTGTGTAGACAGGGTATTAAAAATGGATTTTAAAGATTAGATGGCGTAATATAAAAAGCAGTTCGTATGCGATATTACAATTGGAAGAAGTGGATCTAACTTTACTAAGTTATTAACGGGAGATATGGAGGGTAAATTACTAAAGAAGTAATTCGACGAACATAAAAGAAAGAAATCAAAGATAATAAAATATGAAGGAATATTCATGGTCCTTATTAAATGGGATATTGATTGATTCCCTTGATCCAAGTGATCTCAATCGAAATTTAAAAACCTATCTCATTTATTTTGCAGCTCTTATTAGCTTTTATTTCACTTTAAAAGGGAAAAGCAGCATATACTAATCAAGATATTTAAGCAATGATTTGAAATGATCCTGTTACTGTATTTTATAAACCTTAATCAGCTGAACACAAATTTCCCATCCTTGATCAGTAAATCAGCCATATATATCAGGTTTTGGTCTGATTACATTTCCCTTTTATTAAATTTTTTAAAGGCATTCGCTGTCATTGAAAACTTCCTACTCGATGACAAGAATTTATTAAATTTTGTAGTGCTGTGGAAGGAGAATTAAGCGTTTCTAGGTATTAATATTGAAGTTGCTTGGAAACAATGGAAATGTTTAAAGACTGTTTCCATATTTCTTCCAAGTAGATGGAAATATATGTAAGTTACTTATCATAAAGGTTAGCAAATAGCCTCAAAAATTTTACAGGTCCACCGATAAACTTAAATATTATTTACATATTGGTCATCATATTAGTACGTTTTATTTAACGGAGATGGTGGATGCATTTCTAAAAGTAGGAGAAAAGTATAAATGCCCGTGATGGAACCAACCCCTATCTGGAGAATGTTTCAACTCTTTCGAGGAAGTTAGAAAAAAATTATAAGCATCAATTAAACAAATGCAAACAAAAAACTTTAAAATGGAATGATAAATACCGTCTAAGGAGGAGACAGAAAACAGAGGAGGGAAATGGAGGCATAATTCTAACAATAGGGTGAGAAATCATAGAAAAATGAATAAATATCTTATGATGAATGAATTTATCGTAGACTCAGCCTACTATAGCAACGACTACTGGGCCTTATATTTATATTTTCTTATAAGTCAGATTTTAAAATAACGAGAAGCTCGCACAAATTTATCCGAAAAAATAAGTTGATGTCGTTATTACATAAGCAGTTAATTATACTCTAATGCATTATCAAATATTCTGTTTGGAATATAAACGTGAAAATAACCTAAGACGAGGAAATGAGAGATGGAAGAAACAATCTAAAGTATTAGTATAGAAAGTTGGCGGTAAGGAGCTGAAGCTAGAAAAAGGGACCGAAACGTGTGAGAGGAACGTGAAAGTGACCGATGAAAAGGAGAGAAACGAGAACGTGCTGGAATTTGTGGAAAATTGCTGTAAGATGACCTCAGGATAAGCCCTAAGAGAGTGGGGACGCGCTTAAGGAGAAAGGAGAGAGGCGTTAAGCATTGGAGAGTGTGAGGCGAAGGCGTGGGGAAAGGCCCGTAACCTACGGAGAAGGTCGCGAGAAGGATTTGAAGAAGAAATAGCGGGAGAAAATGGGAATTCCATGGATGGAGAAGGAAAGAGAACTTTTTCCTGGAGGCGATGCATTTTCCGACACTTGCGGGTCTTCGGGTGGTGAAATATTAAAACCTTCATCTGCTATACCTTGAGGGAGAGGCAATGGGGAGGGACAGAAGGGATGGGATATAGAGGGAGAATTCATAGATGGTTAGGAAAAAGACAGCTGTTCTGAGATTACAGGAATAGGAAGGCTACGCTAGAGCTATCGGGTTCGACTCGCTGCGAAATCGAAAAAGGTTGAGTGAGAAATCAGTTCTCCCGGTAGGGTGGCGGTGGATGGATTTTCTGAAGGGGTTAGAGGAGCGAGAAAATGGGAGGAGGGTGTGGGAAGGAAGATCAAGGTCGTTGTTGGAATAGGACTTTTTTCCGCAAAAGTGTGTCGATGAGATGGAATGGAGGAGAATTAAGAGGATTGCCTACTTTCGGAAATCTCGAACTTTTCGTCTGAAACGACGTTTAGAGATTATAGTTCTGACACTAGATGCAGGTAAACTGTCGGAAATGTTTATATTACGAAGAAGAATGGCATTTATACCATCTTATATCTTTCTCTGAGCAGGGAGAATCGATTATTTAGTTAATGTAATTGATATTATGACAAATGAACCTCTGCAAATAGTAATCAATATTTGCTCCATCCTTTGGTTCACAGAGGAGAGTAATAAATGGATCGGAATTGGGATAGAAGGTAAACACGTTTACTTGGAAAACTCATTATAAATGTGTGGGTAATCAAACATATGAGGGTATGGAGAATGCTAACGCTGTGGGCTTTGAGAAAAAGTAGCAACATTTTTGAATAAACCATACCAACATACCTGAAGAGAAAGCAAAGAATGGAGTGCTTAGAATCATTATTTTCCGTGAATGTTTTACGAGTGTAATCGATTATGGAAGTAAAGTCTTGGAGCAAGTAACCCCGGCCACAGGCCAAACAGTTTCTTGCAGGGTATATATGTAGATGTGTTTATTTCAAACACTTTACAGACTTATATGTATATGCGTTGTTTTCCTCAGAAATACACATATGTAGATGTGTTGAGTTCCTTTTCATTAAGATGGGTGTTTATGAAGGAATAGTATCAATTCGAAAACTCCCTATTGATGGGTTTGATATTTTTGCGCTGTTCATGTCTTGGTGTTTTAGATCTTCAACCGACTATGTAATTCTTCGTTTTTCTTCTTTTTCAATATTTTTCTCCTTTTAACACAATATATGGTTGATAAAAAGCAAGCGGCTAGTTCGTTTCAATGTCTTCCTTTCATTATTTAAAGAGGGTGAGGTCCCAAGAAATTAATGAGAGTCCAAGCAATTAATGAGAGTGGTAGAAATATAGGAACTAAGTATTTCCACCGTTTTTTTGTGAAAACTGTGAGCTCTTAAAAATATTCTCAAACCGTAATTTCTTTATCTTAACTTTTTGATTCATTCGTTCGTGTAAATATAACATTCGTGTAAATATAATATAAGACATCTCTAAGAAAACAAATAATTCCTAGATAAGCATAAATGCTTAGAAGAAAAGTAACCTTGCATTAGATTAATGCAATAAATTTGAGAAGAAGTGGATATACGTAACGAGAAAATGGTGAGGATTTCCTTGGAACTCATTTTCTTGTGAGTTTTCAGTTCAATTCGATCAATAAATACCTACAATATCTATAAAACATTTTGAAGCTATGCATAATCGAGACTAGTAATCTCAATAATATGGCATTACAGTTTGAAGATCTTAGTGACATATAATCTTATAAATAAATTTATCAAGACAAGCATTCTTAACTTATCTGGAGGGGTAACGAGCTATTATTATGCGTTCAAAGTATTGATTTTGTCATTCAATTATTCGCAAGCAGAAAATACCGTGCTACTGGGTGAAAATTTTAGGCATTGTAGCATATATATATAAACTCAAATCAACAGTAAACAGTCAACATAGATGTAATTTGAAATTCGTGTAACTAGCTTACTCCTATAACTCTTACTAGCTTACCATAACTCTCGTTTTATAATATACTTTTCTCATTACTTTGATTGGTATGGCCGTAAACTTGATATATTTTTTCTAAATTGTTCATAAATACAGGGAAGTTATCGCTATATATCTATCGCATGCTCTTCCATCGCATTCATTTTGAGTTCTGTGAAATACCATGAAGTACTATGGCTTAAATTTTCGAATGCTTGAAATGCTGTAAAAGCTATAGTCTGTTATACGCACGAAGGAATAAGTCGATGTGTCAAAGAAAACAAACAAGTGAAGAAACTGCACACTTTAATTTATACTTTACCACAAGAGAAACATCTACATACCCGAGTTTCGACGCCTAGCATTATCATCAGGTCATCACCAAAAGGCTTCGAAACCCGGGTCGTGTATGTGGAAGTTTCTCCTTTGGTAAAGTACAAATTAAAGTGTGTAGTTTCTTCACTTGTTTGTTTTCTTTGATAATGGAATGCCACTAAGTGAAGGCCGAAACCATCGAATCTAATTCGATGTATGTTGTTGACAAAAATCCATCTAGAATTAAAATCTTTACATATCTCTGCCAAATTTCATTTGGCATGGAATGTTTCTTTAACGTATAAAATTCCATTTCCTAACGAAAGCATTTCTGCTCGCTATCGATTGCAACGAATACGATGCCGCATTTGCTGCTCATGGACTGTAATTAATCTGCTCTATTAAAGATAGGCTTGGACTAGAAGACTATACATGACATTTTTACGTTTCTAGTTTGCCAAATGCTTAAAATATTTATACAGCGAGTGAAAGTGATTATTTTAGAGATGCTACAGCATAATGTAAATCCTACTTGCAAAGTGGAAATGATAGTAATTTCAACGCGTTCCATGGCACTATTCTCCCATCTCACATTCATTTCCTCGGCTTTTCATTAAAATTCAAGTTTACTCTCTCTATTTCTCTTCTCCCATCCTTCGGATTCCTTTCAGCTTGCATATGCATGCCTGTTGTGGAAAAGTCCGCTTCACTGACCTGAGAAATCCTCCCGCCTGCATGCTGCTCCTGTCTTCACATCCTTCCAGTTTTTCTCTGCATATTTTTCGTCATATGCCTTGTAATTAAGGTGTGCTGTTATCTCACTATTTTCATCTTTCAGAATTTATTTTATCATTCTCTCTCAGTTTGCATGCTTTCAAGGATACTACTTCAGCGCATTTAAAATCACTATTAATTGGATTTTATGCAATGTTTTTGTAAGTTACCTTAATTAACAAATTTGTGAATCGATCATACCAAACATTTAAAATTACCAGTAAATTAGAGATTATTGGGAAAAATGAGAACGCACGAATAAAATAATGACTTATCAAGAGGAATCGACTTTAAAGAGTAAATCTATATCATTCATTACGGTTTTGCTATTTTAAAACATACGAAAAGATCGAAAAACGAATTGAAGTAATTTTTTTCATTAAGGGAATTTAAAAGTAGTAAGAGATTATTGGGATTGGACTTCATCACAAAGGAGGAAATAATTGTTCTCGTACAGATAACCATCGAGATAAAAATTCCATGTTCTATATTTAGATATATGTTTTATAAATTTTATATGAAAAATAGAATTTATAAAAGCTCTCCATTTTGTCATGTGTGAACCCTCATAAGCTTAAGCTCATGCCTTTTGAGCTTGCCATATTCAATTACACTGAGCATTATGTATTCCAATATATTTCGCTTGCATTGCTTATCGAATTTCTGTTGGTTTACAAATATCCTTGATGGGCCTCCTTTATATACTAATTGGCTCACTACCAAGTATGAAAGGTTAAAAGTTTATCTTTCGAAATCTCAAATTATTTTTCCGAAGACTTAAGTGAAGACTTTGACGCACCCACTTCCCTTTAATTCTCATTGAACTGTTCTTCATATATATTTTAGACGTTCTTCCTTAGTTTCAAGAAAAGCATGAGCTGATCATCTAGTAAAAGAATGGCTAAAACTTAACCTATTCGCTTTAAAGAAACTAATTTTCTTTTAATTTCTCAAACCTTTCTAAAAACTTGTATGAATGCGTCAAATGAAAGTACTTGCTCGTGAGGCATTTTCGATGTTTTAGAGATGTTTTACAGAAGGGAGAGTTAAAGTACCTGACGTTTACTAATAATTTACTCGTATATTGTACCAAATGCCTTAAAATTTACTTTTATGCACTTTTAAGTTATCGTAATGAAGTATGATACACTATCGTGAGGTTTATGCAAAACATTAAAATTTTAAGTCATATTTCCCTTATAAAGTACGCACCTGAATCTTACTCATATTTAATTCCATTGACATTTTTACCTGAGGTTTAATGTTAACTAACAATAATTCATGCATACATATTACAGATTACGAAATTCAGATTTTTCTTAGAAATCTTACTATTGCTCCTATTTTGATGATTAGATACTTTCTATATTTATGCAGGCACTTAAGTAGTTTCTCGTACTTCTTAACCTTATTTTCNATGAATTTTTGTTTCCGTTGAAAATACGATTAATGAATTTAAAAGAAAATTCCGGAACTTTTCGACCCATTGTGACATGATTAAAACTAATTGCAATAATCTTTTAATAGAGTTCATAGTTACCCTAAAATTTTATCTTTCGGATGATTTTTGCCATAAAATAATGGTTTTTTGTTTACTTTGTAGTTTATCTCGGAAATTAAGCGAGAAAATATCATCAATTATTCACTAAGATGTCGTTACTGAAATGTCACTTTCCGTTTTGCTTTTAGCAGTTTAATAGGTTTGAAAGGAGAATTAAAATCTATATTTTTTCTATCACTTCATCTTGGAGTTAAAGCTTCACTTTTAAATAAATATTTATATCTAAGACCGAAATATGACTCAAAAAATAATGTACGGTTATTATCAATCATATACCTAAGGCTACTGGGTGTAGTTATGCAATATAATTTACGATAGACGGATAATAGATTTTTATATCAGGCTCTGTTAGCATTAATGAATTGCTAAGTGTGAAATGTCAATCATATGGCAATTACAACTATTATATAAGCTCAACAGCGCCTATGCTAAGCTAGAGCTATGGAACACAATCTTTTTGCCGCAGGCTCAATAAAGCCAATTGTTGTTTCTCTTTGAATATAATTTTTCTACGCTTTTTGGCACTCGAGGCTTTCCGTCGTGATAGGCATCAAAGAGGGAGAGAATCAGAGTTGCAGAGGGAGAAATATCGGCAATTATCCGCTGAACGTGGAGAGGGTAAATAAAAACGGGTCGCGGAAGGGCTATTCGTTAGAAAAAGGGTCCAAATTTACAGCGATGGCGCGACGTAAAAACTCAGTGTGTACTCAAAAGCGTGCTGAGAATTTCAATAAAATGTTCTCTCGTTCCCTACTCGAATGGAGATTGAGATTCGCCAACCGATAACAATCCGGGGAAAAAAGTTTGCGGGGACCAAAGAATGCTTACAGCCGCAAAATGTTGACGCTCTGCATCAGTTTACTTATTTGAAGTCATCAAGGGAATCTGAAGTTATTAAATGAGTTATATAAAGAAAGAAAGCTTTCATAATTTTGAGAGGGCTTCCAGTTATTTCAAATACAAGGATTTTAGAATTCAATGTTTACGTCAATGATGAATTTCTTTGAAGACCGATAGGTATATCATTCTCTTTGATAAAGATTATGAAAAATAAAAACTTCGTAAACTTCCACACTATTTGGTTTTTTTTTTCGACCGGTTTCGGCGCAAAGGTCATCTTCAGGTATTAAGGTAACAGGTAAGAAGTTTTTATTTTTCATAATCTTTAGAATGTACTTCCACGAAGTACGGCCTTCCATGATAGAATTTATTCTCTTTGATCGTAAGTTCTATCATCTCGAAAAATGTCATGTTATGTTAGACAATTAATTCTTTGTTTTTGGACGATAGAAAGCTAATTGGAAAAACTGAGCAGAAGTATTTCTGTTTGTTAGAGTTTGCTTTACCCTTTCATTTTCTGCTTATAAGCCTGGGAAATCTTAAAAAAAACTATTTAAGTAAAAGATTTAAAATTGATACTTCGCTCTGTCTTTTTGAGCTTGATTATTAAATCGAATTGAAAAAGGAAGGTTATTATTTAAATATACCTTAAATACCTTAAAAAAAATAACTTTTTTCATGTCAAAGTTGCAATTGTTTTCATAGAGAGAGCGGTTGATGTAGCTTCTTCTAATTTAAATAGTGATGGAAGAATCGAAATATTGAAACTAGGTACCAAAAAACAGCATTATCAGAATATTCTCTTTTTCTGCCAAGCACACTTATTTTTTAGAGAAGCATCTAATGCCTTCAAGTTTAGAATAAAATGTCTGTTAATTTTCCCGTTTAATATTTTCATGTTGAATACTTTACAAAAAAGTGGCAATTTTTCAATGAAAATTACTTTTCATATTGCAACATGTCTTTTAAAATTAGTAAAGATCTGCTGTTTCATTGGAGCTTCTTACGGTTGCATGTAATGTTTTATTCGAATTTTACAAACCATTCGTGTTGTTGCCCATGCAGCTTTAGCCGAAGACGTCTGCTAACCGAGGGAAACGTCAGAATGAAATAAGATGGATACATTTACGCACTGCGGCATAAGAAGAAGATTTATAAATAAAAATTCTTCGGAGGGTTTTTTTAATCGACAGAGCGTCGATAGCGTTAGGCGCCATTCCGACGAATTCTTGATTCCGCATTGAAGCATGGAATGACCAGTGAAATATATCGCATTTTTATTCACGCATTATCAACGGCCTGCTTCTGTTCCGATTCATTTTCCGCGGAAAATATGTTTAGCGAAAGAAGTTATGAATGGAATCATTTCATATTGGCAAAATTCAGAACCAATTCCTTCGTGTCTATTAGAGTTGTATCGCTTTGAGCGGATTTTAGCTATAATTATATGATATAAATCTTATTAAACATTTCCAAGGACCCGCATTTAAGGGTGTTTTCACGTCTTATGCATCATGAAAGCCGTATGTTATCGAATAATGTCACAAAGAGTTTAGATCTTACACAAAAAAATTACGGAAATGAAAATTGAGGTGGCTCCATTTATTAGCAATTTACCTTCCTCTCTATCTATTATTGCTTTTCGTTTTGATGACTTGTTCTTAAGCTCGAGCATAGAAAGTACACCTCCAATCATATCACTACAGTTACGGAGTCCATTTCTCATTACAGTTTACTGAGCATTAGCTCAGTACTTTATCTCAACGAAAACTAAAGCTGTGTGATGTAAGCGAATAAAAGACAGCTGATTTTATTCTACGTCACCAGCCCGCCTTCGGCGAGGGTAGGACGTATTGTGAGAGTCGATCAATCTGTCATGCGCAGCGTGAAGTAAGCCTGCCCAAGAATCTGAAGCGAAGTGGTTGAACAAGCTCTCACCAGAGGACTCCAACGTTACACTTAACAGTAATAGCAAGACAACGTCAGCATGAATTTCTTTTAGAATTTTTAGATGCTGGCGATAGAATTACGTTAGTATTTTTATTGAAACATTTTAATCAAATAATAACCGTGCATTTACTTAGCAGAAACAATTATTATGAATTTTTGTTTCCGTTGAAAATACGATTAATGAATTTAAAAGAAAATTCCGGAACTTTTCGACCCATTGTGACATGATTAAAACTAATTGCAATAATCTTTTAATAGAGTTCATAGTTACCCTAAAATTTTATCTTTCGGATGATTTTTGCCATAAAATAATGGTTTTTTGTTTACTTTGTAGTTTATCTCGGAAATTAAGCGAGAAAATATCATCAATTATTCACTAAGATGTCGTTACTGAAATGTCACTTTCCGTTTTGCTTTTAGCAGTTTAATAGGTTTGAAAGGAGAATTAAAATCTATATTTTTTCTATCACTTCATCTTGGAGTTAAAGCTTCACTTTTAAATAAATATTTATATCTAAGACCGAAATATGACTCAAAAAATAATGTACGGTTATTATCAATCATATACCTAAGGCTACTGGGTGTAGTTATGCAATATAATTTACGATAGACGGATAATAGATTTTTATATCAGGCTCTGTTAGCATTAATGAATTGCTAAGTGTGAAATGTCAATCATATGGCAATTACAACTATTATATAAGCTCAACAGCGCCTATGCTAAGCTAGAGCTATGGAACACAATCTTTTTGCCGCAGGCTCAATAAAGCCAATTGTTGTTTCTCTTTGAATATAATTTTTCTACGCTTTTTGGCACTCGAGGCTTTCCGTCGTGATAGGCATCAAAGAGGGAGAGAATCAGAGTTGCAGAGGGAGAAATATCGGCAATTATCCGCTGAACGTGGAGAGGGTAAATAAAAACGGGTCGCGGAAGGGCTATTCGTTAGAAAAAGGGTCCAAATTTACAGCGATGGCGCGACGTAAAAACTCAGTGTGTACTCAAAAGCGTGCTGAGAATTTCAATAAAATGTTCTCTCGTTCCCTACTCGAATGGAGATTGAGATTCGCCAACCGATAACAATCCGGGGAAAAAAGTTTGCGGGGACCAAAGAATGCTTACAGCCGCAAAATGTTGACGCTCTGCATCAGTTTACTTATTTGAAGTCATCAAGGGAATCTGAAGTTATTAAATGAGTTATATAAAGAAAGAAAGCTTTCATAATTTTGAGAGGGCTTCCAGTTATTTCAAATACAAGGATTTTAGAATTCAATGTTTACGTCAATGATGAATTTCTTTGAAGACCGATAGGTATATCATTCTCTTTGATAAAGATTATGAAAAATAAAAACTTCGTAAACTTCCACACTATTTGGTTTTTTTTTTCGACCGGTTTCGGCGCAAAGGTCATCTTCAGGTATTAAGGTAACAGGTAAGAAGTTTTTATTTTTCATAATCTTTAGAATGTACTTCCACGAAGTACGGCCTTCCATGATAGAATTTATTCTCTTTGATCGTANTAACGTAGGTAAGTCAGCTTAGTGAATAAATATCCCCAGTAAATTCATTGTGTATCTGCTGGATTTTTTATCGGCTATTTCTGAGCTGAATCTCCATCAATCCAGAAACTGTAGAAAATAGGATAAATTTACTCCCCATGCAACATTTGTTTTAAATAAATTTTCACAATTAAAACAGAAGTATTATTTCCTACCTTACGCTGTACTAAAGCTCTGTGATAGTGAAATATTAACATTTAAAATTATATCTGTAACTCTAATTAAAAATGTATGAACAGTGGAAAATCCGTTAATGTCTATCTAGCGCGTCTAACTAATTATCGTCAAGTATCCTGAATTACAGGCAACATAATTATATGAAACCTTCGCGGGTTGCATATAAGTTAGGATAAATGAGTCAGCAAAATTTTCGCAGGGAAAGCAGTTCGGAATGTATGGTCATTTTCTGTATTATTTTTGCTGTTTAAAATGGTGACATTATAAAATATAGTACAAAGATAATTTTATTTTTTTTATTATACAAAAGTTAATTGTCTTCCCATTCACACAATGAAATTGAAAACCTATGGTCTATGCGCAGAAGTCATTTTTCGGTCTGGATAAATCTACCTTTGAGAAATGCGGGAAGAGATGGGGGGAGGTCGTTGGTATTCCTAAGGGTGGCACAGTGTCATGAGGTACGAATTACAGTGAGGTACACTGCATTCAGACACCCCTCATGCTTTCTACCCGAAGAAACCGTTTCTTTCGATCTGCGCAGAAGGGGCCCTACACCTGGAATATGCGTGTAGTGTATGGGACCCTGCAGAAAAATGTTGTATTCGGGAATTAGAAAAAGTACAGCGCAAGGCGATACGTTTTGTAAAGAATTGTTACGACAAGTCAGTGAGTGTTACGCAAATGCTTCAGGACGCGGGATGGGAATCTTTGGAGGACAGAAGGCATAAAAAAAGGATAAATCTACTTAATAAATTTAGAGAAAGCACGTTCACAGATGATGTAGCTAACATAATGTGTCCCCCATGTTATATGGGCCATTCTGATACTGCAAGAAAAATCCGAGAAATAGATGCTAGAACAAGTCGTTTCAAAAATTAATTTTTTCCGCGAACGATACACGAAAGCAATCGATTAGCGAAGTAGAGTCATGGTGCTTGCACCCCCTGCCACACACCGAAAGGCGGCTTGCAGGGTACTTATGTAGATGTAGATGTAGAACTTTCAATATCGTTTGACATTTTCTCAGATATTTTTTAAATATTTTAACACTTTTTTTTTTGATTTGACAAAATGAAGACTATTCTCTCATATTATGGGAATTTTTTAAAACTGCCCTTTCAAAAAATATAAAAAACGGGAAAGATCTTAGACTCCTTTTTGATCTTGTAAAATAGAAATTAGTGAATCCCACGTAGTATTTTCGTATGTGGTAACCGTGAATATGAGTAGTAAATGCCACAATTTTCTAAAAAATAGCATTAAAATTTTAGTCTCTTCTTGCCAGACAATTATTGAAGTGGGTTAAGAATATTCGGAAATTTGTTATGAGGCTCAAGACTACTTCAATATTACCTAAGATTTTCTATGTGAGATGAGTAACGTCTTGAAGTGAACTCAATCGAAAATCAGTAAGGTATTCTGTACACTTTGAAGATTCTGTTTCAACACGTTTTTGTAAAGTGGGCTCTTAAGCTAATGGCAGGATGTGAATTCTCTAATTAAAGAGTTCTTACGGTAAACGTGAAAGGTTTTGAATTTCCTCAGCTCCATCACGTATTGTGCTGCCATCAAAGTCCCCATTCGCAAATTGTTTTTCGAGGAAAATAAGTAAGATCTGTGAGCTGAGTACTAAAGGATCTAATTTCGAGCGAGTAGAAACGAGCACGTAGAATCAAGGAATTTGTCATTCGAACATGCAAGGTAAAGTATTTTAGAATCCTCATCGATTACCCTGGCCGTTTTCTGTTCAAGACTTGGAATTGTGAGCGAAATTGTTTCCCGAGGATGGCCACTTTTGATGTTTGTATTTTTTTCCCCGCTTTCTAGTAGCGTAATTGCATTTCAGGGCTCGGTTTCGATAGAGTTCTCCTTTTTTAAATTTGTATTTGACGCTGGCAAATTCCCAAGGAAACTCAGACGACACTTAAAAGACCGAAGAATTCTACCGGAAAATATAGTCGTTTCGCATGTCTCGCGAACGTTGTGATGAAATCCATAGTTTTCCCGCATCGGAAAAATCCGCTGCATTGATTTACATTTATCTCAACGAGTGCTAGGACTAATATACAATACACGTTCGCGTTTCCTCAGACCCTGAAATTTTTTACTGGGCTACCAGAAGAAGTTTATGCAATGCTCTCTAAGTTAAGGAAAGGGTTCTCATTTCCTCACCCGAGTTTCATTTCCTCGCCAACGCGTCATTCTGCGCTTCAATTTTCTCCTTTCTTATCATTCCTACCAAATAAAAATACTATTTTCTTGCTTTTGAGATGTTTTTTATTTGTGCGAATCAAGTGCCGTATCTTCCTAGAACTAGAACGCACTACTTTTGGAGTCTATTACCAGCAGGAAGTTACGACAAATTGCTCAAGTATGCCACTTCAAGGTGGAATTTTGTTTAACTATTCTTATGACATGAAATTGGAAATTAAACATTTTGATTCTATAAAATCCATTTTCATTCCCAGAAAAGACGATTTTATCAACTGGCATCATCTAACGTAGGTAAGTCAGCTTAGTGAATAAATATCCCCAGTAAATTCATTGTGTATCTGCTGGATTTTTTATCGGCTATTTCTGAGCTGAATCTCCATCAATCCAGAAACTGTAGAAAATAGGATAAATTTACTCCCCATGCAACATTTGTTTTAAATAAATTTTCACAATTAAAACAGAAGTATTATTTCCTACCTTACGCTGTACTAAAGCTCTGTGATAGTGAAATATTAACATTTAAAATAGGGTACTGCAAACATTTTTGTCTGACATTATTTGTGAGATGTCTATCTAGAATAAATTCGTTTAGAGCGATAATGGATTTTTGTAATCAACAAGAAATTTATCATCAATTAAAAAACCACCTATTACCTACTGTAACATATCTTATTAATGTTTTTAAAGTTATGTATTAGTTTATCCACATTTCTAGCTATAGTTGATATTTTAAGATTTAATGTTGGAGTTGGATGGAGACCACTATAATAAGGATATCATACCCGTATATAAGGATAAGGTTTCCTTGATTAAAAAATTCGTTTATTTGCAAAATGAAAATTTTCGATTACCGTTAAAATGACTAAAATGCTGATTTAGACAACTGAAAGTCTTATACCCCTTTATTTCACTACATAAAATTGAAAGGCTATTGACATTCCAATTTCGTGTAGAGCTTCGTAGTGGGAGACTATTTAGCTTTGCCTACTGTTACTATCAATGCTCTGACAAATTCTACCAGTACTGACACAGTTTGAAATTGACGATCATGAACATTCTTGTGGGTTTCTTCGTTTGAATCGAAAAATTTAGAGAGCATATGGACTCAGTTGTGCTCAAAATGTGTCTGTTAAGATACGTAAATCTACAGGCTTAGTTGGATATATCTTCATCAACTGAGGGTAGCTACGTAGTTGTCAGAATACGTGTTGGAAAAATGTTAATGCAGGTTTTTATCGTTATTTTCCATGAATATACATTACACATTATAATGTATATGAATATAAAATAAATCGTTGGATGAATTTAATTGAACACCTAGTTTCTTCAGCCACTGCTGTGTGGGGTGTAACATTAGCCCACCTTCTCGTGGTGCACCCTGATGCTGACACTATCTTGATACCAAACTGCTTTTAAAGCCTACAGGTTATCATTACGCAAAATGAATTTCAATGGTTCAATGGTTATTCAGTGCACGATTATTGGTCCGAAGAAAATGCAACCATGGAGGAAAAGCGTCGTGACTTACAAATATTACTTCAGTAGTACTTTAATTCACAATTTAGAGAGGGAAAAAATTTCTTTTCCTGAGAAGAAACGGAAATGAAAGAAGTCTGCCTGCATCTACATAAATACTCCGCAAGCTGTCATTCGGCGTGTGGCAGGGAGATGAGACTGTCAGACAATTTCATGTTCGTTACTCCACGGGAATATCCTTAGGTGCTTTTTTATCGTGCAATTCCATCATTAATCTTCTCCTTGCACTTGTTTCTTCTAGAAGAAATACCCAGAAGAATTTAAAAATTGAGATAATGAGTATAATATCGTGGTAATTTACGCTTTATGATAGAAAGGAAGTTACAATCCGTTGTTATTTTCCGTTATCGTGTGAAACTAGTGGGAATCGATAATTGTCAAATTGAGACATGCTGGGAAAAGTTTAATGGCATATCGATATCGAAAGCAGTTTTGGCTTGGCACGACTGTCCAAAATGCTGGAGACGAGAGGTTAGAGAAAAAAAGCAATCGGTGTTATTCAGGATTCGAAATTGGGAAAGAGATCAGGCTATGTTAACGAGATGTCTCGGGTGCGAGGAAGCTGTGGATATCTTGAGCAGAGAAAGGAAAGATCGATATCACGGACGACAGGAGAACGGAAAGATCAAAATTCATGAGGATGGGAGAATGTGCGGTAGATGTGTTTTTAGTGATTGTGGCGACAGGTTGAGATAAGGGGTGAAAGCGGGAAAACGGAAAATATTGGCATCTATCTATTAAGATGATTTCGATATATTCACCGCAATGAATTTGAAAAGAACTATATGACTGGATAAATGCTTCTAAAACGTGAAATTTACAAAATTAATATCCGAATATAAAATGTCTATTCACACTCAACTGATTGGCGGGTAACTTTGTGGTATTCCATGACAAATATGGAAGAAATAAAATGTTCTGTGGTATTTTGCATAGTTGTTTTTAAATAAATGTTCTGCGTTCTGTGGTATTTTGCATAGTTGTTTTTAAATAAATTAGGAACTAGGTTCATTTGTGAAAAGTGGTTCATTTTTATTTCTTCCATATTTAAAATGTCTATTGATTAAAATCTAACTATAATATCGAATACGTTAATCGTTTAAAATATCTTAATGGATAAGAGTTTTATTCAATACTAGTAAACGCCCCCGTCAAGCATGACAGAACTTAATTTAGTTTAAAAACATATCTATTATCGTATATATTTGGTCCTCCTAAGCCAGAAACAGTCCGTCGTAAGATCATAATATCTCAATATATTTAATACCATTATTTATAATATTTATTCTGCTGTTTTCAAGTCATGAAATCCTACTTTACGTACATTTCTTATAAAAAAATACAAGAACGGGTTATCCGCACGTACTTGTATGGGATAATTCATGAAATCNTTTATAATATTTATTCTGCTGTTTTCAAGTCATGAAATCCTACTTTACGTACATTTCTTATAAAAAAATACAAGAACGGGTTATCCGCACGTACTTGTATGGGATAATTCATGAAATCAACAATGGCCTTAGTCGTCAAAGGGATGGGTTGTTAATTTCCCAAACATTTTACGAATTTTCCGTGTATTTTACCAAAGTTCTCGCAATTTCGAAATTATATGAATGATTCACGACCAAAATAAGATTCTATGATCATTTTCCTTTTTCTATACACTTGTCTAAATTTCGTAGGATTGCTACTCTATTGCTTCTAATTTAAAATTGTAAAAGAATCAACCTCTGCAAGTCATGAAAACGTAATTTACGTTCATCTCTTAAGGAAACGTATTTTGTGCTCCTAGGTTCGGACACGGGCCTTTACAGAGATGAGAATGGTTTTCTTGGGGTTTCAGCATCGTAGAAAAACAATGCAGTTTGTTTCAGATCTCTAAGTCTAGCCGTTTCGGAGATAAATAGGGGGACGGACAGACAGACGGACGGACGGGCAGACATTTGCTTTTTATATATATATGATAAAAAAGCACGACGAATGAGACAGATTGAACTCATAAAGGATTGTATTCGCAGAAGTTATTGATCCAATCCAATTTATTGCCTTTCATGGGACGTGCATTAAATTTTACAAAATAGGGTTTAATTGGCGTCAAGATAAATATTCTACTATTCTAAATATTCTACTCACAAGAATTAATGAGGTATTACATGTTACCTTTCAAATGTCCTGTTTAACCTGGCTTTTATCCAGCACATTCAATCCCTTGCCAAACGGCGATCAATATGTAACGCAATCGGTATGTCATATTCATTTAGCAATTGCCACGTCATCGAATATTTTAAAATGTAGGGATCATTATACGAGACCATATTTCCCTGGGTTTTTAAGCAGCATTTTCCTTCACAAAAGATATTATAGCTGCAGAGTATGCGTCACGCTGGAGAGAATAAATTGCAAAACCTATAATCTTGAGCCTTTCTCTTTCTGGAGAAAAAAATGCCGAGAAGAGGAAGGCGAGCAGTGAGAGGCGATGAAAAGGATGCGGATAAAGATTTTAAAGCTAAAAATCGAAGAAAATGGGTTAGAAAAGCAAGGAAGTTTTTAAATTGAAGTAGAAAATGCGAATAAATCGCGCAACATGAATAAAAGGAATCAGGAAGGTTGAGTAAGGAAAAGGCCAGAGCCGGAATATTTTAAAATTCATCGTTTAAGCCGTGGAAGGGAGACAAATGGAAGGAAGAGATTAGGAAAAGATACTTAGAGAGAAAGACGGAGAAAACCACAAGTTGATAGTGTATTGGATAAAAGAGGCCGGGAAATGAAAACCGATGTAGTATTGGGGATTTAGTTATTCATTTTCCCTGAAGAGACTCTAAGCGTCTGTTACATTTTCCTAATCTTTCCTTACGGAAAATAGAGGAGATATCTTTATGCGAGCATAATCCTTTTGAGCTGAGACTATATTTCCTTATGAAGCCCGTTTTAGTCATTAGCGTTTTAATGGCATGGGTTCTCTTATTGGCAACTTATACGATAAAAATCATGCATCTAATAATAGCTAAATCTTTGGTTCTATAAATGACAGATATTGTGATATTAGTCCGTCATATATGTAATTTTAATTGAGGAGTTAGATGTCAAAATTGTAATTGTTTGTAAAATATTTTAGAATAAATTATAGTCATATTTCAATTCCTTTGTAAGTTAGATTTTGTAAAATTTGGTTGGGTATTTATGTTGTTTTTTACCTAAGAATAAATAGACTGAATACCTTGTTTTAACCAGCAATTACCATAAAATACTGAATACCTTTTTCTAAGTTTTTAGGGAAGAAAATAATTAATATCCCTTCCCCTAATGGAAATCATTTTTGTAATTTTACTTATGGTTATCTTTATCATATCTTTAAGAGTTATGCGAAATGGAATTATATGCTTTACAAATTAGAAATGAGTTAAGTATTGCCTTAAATTTTGTAAAATCAATTGAGATGTGAATTTGGTTCTAGGAACCAAATTCACATCTCAATGTGGTGTTTCAAAGGAACCTGTAGCATTACATATTTCATAATATGATTTGCTTTGATCATAATTTGATTGACACTAATATAACTCAAAAAGCCGAAATAAAGCGTATGAGTAAACAGTCGCATAATATAATTTAAATAATATAATTTAATAAAAGTTGAAAAATTAACCTACTGAGTGGAATAATTCAGCGTATATTAAAATTTTAGTTGCACCGTTGAATGTACAATATCTCACAAATTCAACAACTGCTATCGCAGGAAAGCGTATGGAAGAGTGTGAGTGGTGCCCTGATTTTTCTCTGAAAACTTTAAGGTCAGAAGCTGTATTTAATCATGAAATTATCCGTAACTAGAAGCAATTTATCAGTTTTGAAATAAAAACAAAGTGTCTGCTGATTACACTTTCAGAAAAGTTGCGGGATAAACAACCTGAAACATCAACTGCTATTTCGATGAAGCGTTGAAAGACGATAAATATGGTTATAAAATAAATAAATCAAAATGTGATAAAGTATATCCAAATTTCACGTTGGAAATCCATATTAAGTCTAAACGATACAGACACAGGCGTAACCTTGTGGTAGTTATTAATACAAAAAACGTCATGATAAGAAACATTTACTTGGCCACAAGACAAGAATATAAAGCAAAGCAAAGCTAGATCTTCAGGTGGTCCTGAAGATGTAGCTTTGCTATGAAACTATGGTCGTGTGATTCATATTCTTGTCTTGTGGTCTAGTAAATGTTTCTTATCATGGAGTTTTTTTTTCATATTAAGTCTATAGCAAACATTTTGTGATCACGGTATTTGACATTTCAATAAAATAATTCAAAAACTCTTTCCATACGTAATATGGTTGAGGTTGGGAAGTTTAGGATTGTTATATCGTATTTACAGCTAGTATTTCCTACGATATTGTAATAAATCAAAGAATTTCAGCTCCTTGTCATGTATTTCGCTCAAATAAATTTCTATAGAACGATCGATTAGATCGGGTCTACGTTTGAATCACCTCTAGATCTACTTCGTTCTTTCAGTCTTGGCCCTGTTTGTATCCGAGTTTCCGCAAATATGAGAACTTGACCATCTGCATTTGAAACAAAATGCTCTCAATGGAGCCTTTCTTCTTAGTTGCATACTCATCTCCCCTCACCTTTTCCTCTTCACAGCTTGGAAAGGCCTTGTAGACTTCTCCTGCTATGGGTCGCGAAATGGCACGCTACGTACGCTTTATTTCTTCTACAAAACTTATTGTACCTTTCCTAGTTTTTTTTCCACACCAAATTTTCAGTTTTCATCATTATTTCTCGCGGTTCTTTTCCCTCTCCTTGACTTCACTTTCCTCCTCCTTTTGTTTTCCTTCTTTCCAATTATTCGCGGTTGAGTGAGTGGAAGAGGCGAAGCCATTGTTGCCCAAACAACAATGGAAATGCGCGGAGGAAAGATTTTTTCGGCGTGCCAACTCCGTGCTCTTCCAGTCTTCCATGCTATTCTTCCCCTATTCCCCCAACCAGTTTCACCCTGGAGATATTTGCTCGCCTTTCAACCGTGGGCTAAGCATCTGCAATTCACCCCTTCCCCCACGACCCCGTCTTTCCTTCGTTCCACTCACCTTTTTATTTCCGGTACGAAATTTAAATATTTCAATTATCTCACTCCCGGTTGTATCTTATGATATTTCCACTTCTGTTTAAGGCTTCAATTTCACCACATTTTGTTTACTTTCTTATTAAGATGATCATCTAAATTTATTTCTCCTATACCTCTTCCGACTCTATTACTATCCTCTCTCTTTCGCCAGTTCTTGCTGATATCTTCCACCACAGCCTTAAAATTTTTCGGTCTTAATCTTGGGTTACTTTTTGTGTAATTCATTTTCCGCTTGCAATCAGTTGGGCTCAACCACACTCAGCATTACCCAGGGTCCTTCCTTTAAACTTAGCTCTGAAATTTAGCCTACTTTATTTATCTACTGATACACAGTAACATTGGCGGAAAGGGAGAAATTTTTTCCAGTTGGTTTAATTTGGAATAAATAGAAGATATCATGAAATGTCCATCTTTATATCTATTATCCTCATTAAGTGTATGGTATCGCTAATTATGAATGATACTCCGGACGAAGTATGTACTTGTGTTCATGTTTTAGTTACTTCTTATTTTTTTGTCTCAAGTAGCCTTATTTTTACATATAAACGCTATAAAACGTGGTGCAAGTCAAGAAGTAAAGGGAAATTTTAAATTGAAATGGAGTATGTTTGGTGTATGTGATTTGATGAAGCTCTCGACTGGTTATGGATACAAAATATATATGAAAATAAGTCATACCCACTTATTATTAAGCTGAATAATGCTATTTTTGTAAGAGATAAAAAGAACTAAAATGTATATAACACACATGGAAATCAATTTATTTATGTTATCATATTTAATAGAAAATTTCGTCAAGTATTTTACATTTATCAAATATAGTTATTCGAAAGTTAGCATTCTTTACTCATGGTTGCATCAATAGTGACTAACTTCTATCTACTTATGACCTATTTTATCAGTGTTCCGTATCTTCATTTTAAATTCACCTTTTCCGAAGGCGTAACCTCAATTTCTCCTCCCTTCCAGAATCGGTTACCTTACCACTGAATTCACACGCTCAGCTGCACTTCGAACAATAGCACACTTTTATTTTTGTCTAGATATGACCAGCTCTCTTTATAATTAAAAATCTCGGAAGCATATAGATAACTGGGAGATGAAGGGTTTCCGAATGAAACACGAACAATAAGAATGGAGTCATACTGCTAAGTTCAATACAGCCGTTATTTTGATTTCCTAGAAATTCTCGCATTATGAAGCGGAAACAAAATCCGTGAGCGTGATAACAGAATGGTATGTTCACCAAACGATGTATTCGATGCAATTAAAACACTAACTAACTCTGTGATTGTTACAAAAAGGTTTCCAGGGAAGATAGACAATATACATTATTGCATAGAAGAATATGACAAAAATTTATATCACCCTAAATTTTGTCAAAACTTATAAAGGGAAACTTTTTTGTTACATTGCTTTTTTACAGCCGTTTTATCATAAAGAATTGCGTATTCGAGTAAAAATGAATGACAAAATGTATTCTTAGTTTGCTGTAAACAGATTACGAGATCAATCTTTGAATATAGGCTGTGATGGAAAATTCAAAGGCATTCATGGAATAATTACATTTATTACAAATTTAATTTTAGGTATGGTAAACGATTGGTTTTCATCTGGTTTAAAATTCATCATGTATTTTATGAAGCCATTGTATGGATAATTCCTTTTTAGATATTTGCAGATATTTGCAGATATTTGATAGATATTTTTTTTGATATTTTAGATATTTGCAGAATATTTCATGGGAAGTAATCTCTGTTTAAAATATATATCAGGACGATATGACCGAATTCATGTGTGCTATAAGTCACACACATGTAAAGACTTTTTTCACTCCGATGCGTCCAATACAGTCTCTGAAAGCTTGCCAATTTACAGAAAAGGGCAAATTAGAGTGAAAAATACAGCTGAGTCTACCGATTATCTACGGATAAGATTATAAGTAATTGTTAGCAGTAGATTTTATAATTTATTAAGCGTTTACTTGCAATTTAAGTATGATTAACTGGTTTGGTTAAACATTGATTTTAAGGTTAACATGAACAGCCTTTACTGTTGTATATCATTTCAACGTTTCATTCAAATCTTATCCCCTCTGACTAGAAAATGAACGGCTTATTTACAAGGTGCAAAGGCAACTATCAATTATTTACGACTTTTGGCAAACCCTCGGCACCTTCAGCTGGTGCCCTATTGGATCAACTCTAAAGCCGGTCCGCTCGCACGAAGTTAAAACTAAATAATAAATTATCATTTTCTTTGACTATACGATGGTTCTTTAGAGATAAATTATTTCATTTTTGAGGTAAAACTCTTCGAGAAGTATCAGATGCTAATTGTGTAAAATAGTGCAGTATCGACCAAATTGGCATTAGGGATTGTAATATCCGACCTTGCTAGTCAATGACTTAGATGCGGGAAACTGAAAATTTAGATCAATTCCGTTTTAAACAACGATGGGAGCAAAAGTAGCGTTTGCTTATTTCAGTCCAATACTTAAAGTTAAGAAGCTACAACAATGATTTGATACTAATGAAAAGGGCATCAGAAGGAGTGAGGAAAATCGAGGATTGATGGATCCGTAATGAAGGAAAAGTAAGATGCTAAAGAAAGGGTTTCGAAACATAGATGAGAAGTGAAGGGGAAAAGGGATGAGCCCCGAGAAACTACAATGGATAGTGCTCGAGATACGGAGTAGCTTTTGCTCGAGCGCACTGATTTGCTTCGATAAGGTTTACAGATATAGATTCAGAACTTGCGCATAGCGCGAAACGGAGCGAATTCACTGTTGTTTGGAGACCATTACCGTGTAAGCCTCAACGTGGAATCACGCCAGAATACCTGCATCTAGAACATCTCTTAATGTATGGATTTCCGTAGTGAGTAGTTTAGAACAGCCTATAACCGTGATTTTCTTAATGATAGTTCAGATTAATGGAACAATTGTAGATAGCAATTTAACTGGTATGTAAATATAAATATAGTTTGCGAATGGTTGAATTGTGTATGTATGTATTCCAGTGCTTTAGTAAAATGTTTTGATAATTATATTTAATAATTATTATGTCACATGTATATAGCTATCTTACAATTATTATGGGTGCTGTAGAATCTTAAAAATATTAACCTAAGAAACTTAAGGAGGGAATTCCCGAGGAAATATTCTACAATATAATTTAGTGTTGTGGGAAAGTCAATAATTTCTCTTTATAAATATGAAATGTGATGTTGCTTCTCTGACTGATACTCTATACGAGGGCTGTATGATATATACCTGTGTTAGGCAAGAAAACGCATTTTTTAACGCATTTAAACTTCTTTTAATTTTATTTCTCAATATAATCTCCTTCAACTCAATAAGTTTAGTCCAGCGGTATTCTAACTTTTTGATGCCATCCAAAAAATATGTTTTGTCTTAACTCTGCAAAATAGACCTCTGTTGTGGCGATGACTTCCTTTTTTGATGTGAATCGCTCTCCCCCAAGTCATTTTTTTCATGTTTGCAAACAAAAAGAAATCGCATGGGGCCAAATCTGGAGAATAGGGTGGATGAGGTAGCAATTCGTACCGTAATTCGACCAGTTTTGCTGTGGCGATTGAAGATGAGGGAGCTGGTGCATTGTCATGATGGAAGGGCACTTTTTTCTTCGCCAAATGGGTCCGTATTTTCCTCAATTCAGCATCGAATCGGTTCAATAAATCAGTATAGTACTGCCCCGTGATTGTCCTTACCTTCTCCAAATAGTCGGTGAAGGTGATGCCTCACGAATCCCAAAAAACGGTGGCCATAACTTTTCCGGCCGATGAATTCTTTTTCGCCTTCTTTGGAGCAGGTTCGCCGGGTGAAATCCATTGTTTTGACCGTTCTTTCATTTTGGTCACGAAACGCCGTAGAAACTCTTTCGGATTGCGCTTAAACATGTCCAAACAGTGCTCCAAATTTGTCATGCGATTCCGTTTTTGCTCCACTGTGAGCAAACGCGGCAGCCCAATTTTTCGTGTAGGATACTTAGTATGCCTTCAATTGAAATGTTTACAACGTCAGCAGTCTCTCTGATCTTCACATGGCAATCTGCTAGCACAATATCATGGACTTTGTCAACCATATCCTCCGTAGTCACCTCAATCGGACAGCCTGGGCACTCTTCATCAAAAACAGATGTTCCACCACGCTTGAATTCATTAAACCAATATCTGATGGTAGTCATCGACGGTGCATGATCCTTATAAACTGCATGCAACTTCCCCTTGATTTCCTCGCACGTCTTCCCATCCAATAAAAGAAATCTAATCACTGATCGATATTGCTCTTTCTCCATGGTGGCAAGCAAACACGAACTTGACTACATTCAACAGCTATCAAAACAAAACTACTCGATTAATCTGTCTGAAATTTTGACAGTCACATATATAAAGATGGTGAGTTTCATTATGGCATACATATTTTGTGTCAGTGGTGCCATCAGTCGCTAAACACGGGTACTTATTATATAGTACTCGTATGTACAATTATACTTTGTCAAATCTACTCAAAGTAGTTTATTGTTTGGCATTGGGATACTTTACCATTGATGATTGATTAAGTAGAGGAGATATCTTAGTGCTAATGTTACCCAAATTAAGACGCTACTTAATAATATATTCGTATAGTGTGTAATACGCTATTATCCTTCAAAGTAGCAAGATTGTCTTGAGAGAGCCGATGACGCTTCTGTTGTTTCTGGAAAAAGGGGAACGTTGTGCAGAGCGTCCCTGATGGCCAAAGCGAAGGTCAGGTCAGAATCTAAGAGAGGTGAGGCAGGAGCGGTGGGAAATGATGTTCCATCGATTTCCTCTTGGACCTTTTTTTTGGGGTAGATGAGAGGAGAATAGCATGCTACCCAAAAAATAATGATGATTGGAGGAGAGAGAGCAGATTCAGAAATTAACAGGAAGAACGATGGTAGGATAAGAGATGTGTTTAAGATGAGCAATAGTTACAGATGCTGAAATTTATTCCGCATTCCCCACTCCGCCTTCGTTTATTCCTCAAAGGAAAATTTTATGTAGAAAAACTTATCTTGTGCTTCAAAGAATTTGAATTTTCTGAAGTTCTAAAGACGGTATTTTTCTGAAGAATTAAGTCGGATATCACCCATCTAGTTTGTATTGCAGAAATATTTATCTTTGTCTAAGATGGACGAATTATAGTAATGGTTCTTTCTGGTTTCCGATAATTGTGATGATGGTTGAAAGTTATGTTTAGCTACGTTTACAGGCGAATATGTATCCAAGAAACAGATCATTATGGTTGCATTTGATGATCATTCGAAGTATTGCTCCACTTCGAAACCGTTTATTCTTTTCCTAAAATTAAGAAATTATGAATTTCATATGTTCAGATCAATGCCATCGTTTTATTTCTTTCTGAACCTCTCTTAACCTTTGGAGAACAAATTATATAGGATTTTCGCAGATAAATGACCAGATACTTGATTTTAAAAAATCAGTGGACATAAAAAAGGAAAGCGTTCATTTGTATCTAGGAAGATTTACCGTAAACCCCATTTGGATGCTATTTTACCATTCCTGTGAAATATAGTCTCTAGTTACCAACTCTCCCATTCAATTAAAACTGTAACGCAATTTATATAAACTGCTCCAGCGCAATAAAGGTCTCAACATGTTCCAAGTTCTTCTAAACCGTAATGTGTCTAGAGCAGAAAGAAAATGTATCTTGATAAAAAAAAAGAAGAGAAAAATTAATAAGAAACCGATTGAAGTTGATTGAAAATTGATTGATTGAAATTGACAATTAAATCAATTTCAATCTTTACACTTTCACGGACTCCAATATTTGGAAATAATGAAATGTATTGTTTTCATTCAAAGCGAAGTTTATTTTAATTAAGTTTAATCAATTCTCCTTCATCTATCTGGAAAATGGTGTTTAAATGATACAAATATAATTTCCATCATTGTTTGATTCATTTTAGAATTTAATGCATATATCTACGTGTATTATTTACACATCAGCAAAGATGTTTATACACTTGAAGTTCCCATTTGAAAAGAACTGTTTCAAAGTAAATATACGCGGAAGGGTTATAATCCGTATTCAATTGTTTTCGTATGCAACGGCGAATCCTGAAATAACAAAACAGAAGCTAATGGAATCCGGCGTATTTATCGTAGCAAAGTTGTTTCAGGCATGGAAAGAGTAGCGCATATCATTCCAGTATATCGTATTATGAAGTGGGTACTGAAAGTCAATTTTAATAAAGACTTAGATCTGGAAATACTACAGTTTATTTATTATTTCTACTTGAAAATGTCATATGCAATAAAATCCTCTGTAAACTTTCTATATACCGAATGACGATAATTTTCTTATCAATCCAATGATTTAACGAAATTTAATTTTCAAAATACTAAATAATTATTACCTAACGTTGTTAATGTAATTAAAATAAAAAGACTACGAATGAGATGAAAAATTCCATACAAATCAACAGCAGAATGTAAGCAGTGTATGATTTACCAGAAATATTGAAAAAAAAAACTACCTGAAATATTCTATCTCTACAACTTGAGCGCT
Organism: Ladona fulva; assembly: GCA_000376725.2. NCBI lineage: Eukaryota > Metazoa > Arthropoda > Insecta > Odonata > Libellulidae > Ladona > Ladona fulva. The sequence goes on from KZ308999.1 coordinate 99,633, forward strand.
CTTCATCGAGTATTAGTTCTGATGGTTTATACTAAAAATAAAGTATCATATTCCACGATTTACATGGTTGCAATGCAATCCATGAAGTTTGAATCCGATTTAAGCCAGAAGACTCAACTAGTTGAAAGTTACTTGCAGTTGGAAATTGAAAAAACGTACGTATAAAAAACGGAAACGTGATTTTTAATGGAATATTTTCGCGGAAGCAGGACATTATGAACTCAGAAGTTGTAAGCAAGAGAAAGTGAATCATTAACGGGATATCGACTTTTACTTTGAGTTCCCTGCAGCCAGAAGTGAGAATTATTCACGAGTGAATACAGAAGGTTAGGTAAGATGATGAATGATTTCGCGCCGTGCCAAGAACTTTCAGCTTGCGAATCACCCGCACTGCCTTCCATTTTGCTATTCTCACATCTCCCTTTTCGCGGCAGTAGTCTGAGCCAGATATGCCAGCATCGATCAAGATTCTTCCCTCTTCTAGGAGGTTTAGACTTGTAAGGAATAAATAGATGGGGAGATAGCTATGTAGATGAATGGAGAGGGAGGTAAGAGAGTGGGTAGTTATAAATCGTAAAATCCGGACAGCCTCCTTGCAGCCACAGCTAAGTCTGACAAGCAGTCATTTATTTTGTCTGAAACAAATCCTGCTTATCGTCTTTTAGGTTAATTTTGGGCATCTTCCATACCCTTATTGTCCTTACGTTCTCGAGAAAGAAATATTAGTTTAATAACTCATGGCATCTCGTGTCCTTCTTGTCTTGAGAACGCACGTTTGAGCGCAGATTTTTTGATAAATCAATACTCTTTCCTTGATGAAATTTTATAACATAATACAATATGAAAGTCGTCGAAGGAAAACTGGTAAAAGTAGGAGTCAGAGTTGATTTTGGTCGTCTTAGTAATTGCTCTAAAATAAATAAATTGCTATAGAAATAAAGTTACAATAGATATAATATATGACATCACTCGAGATTAATATGGGATAAATAAAGCTTGTCGGGTATGGAAGCAGTTCAAGATCGATCATACCAACCCGCAATCTCGGAGATCTCGGTTTCATAAATTAGGGTTTTTCACCTTTATTTTATAGCTGAAAGGATATCTTTATCTATGCTGTCTCAGAGCATCTACCTTATCCTTTAGCACCACATTCAGTCTTTTTCATTCAATTATAAGTCCAACGCAATCATTCTTCGAAATACTGAGCTGGCACATTAACGGCTGAATTGAACGGTTGAACGGTTTAATTTCAACAAGAACGTTGACTAAATGTTCTTTTCGTTGATGTACAACGACTCCTATCAAATTTACGGCCCTTTAATGTTAAATAACGTGTATCTGAATATTTTGAAATAATTTTAACACATTCAATGCATAAATTTGAAGAATGCTGCTAATCATCCATAATTATTTTTCATTTTATTTTAAATATTTATAGCCGAAAATCAACACCTGAGTAAAGCCTCTAGGAATTATTTTACAAATTTCAATCGATCACATTGTGATGAAACAGTTGTTCCAAAAACGAAAAATCGATCTTTTCCTCGAAAATTAAAAAAAAAATCAGTTCATAAATCGAAAGTTCTCTGATAAGTAATGCCGCATTGCGATTGAGAGCTAGCGATTAAAGTGCGACATCAATGCGCTTGCAGTCAGTTTATTTGACTTTTTTATCCATCCTAATAATTTTTATATTTTAATACAATTTTTATTAAAATGATAATTTAATTACATATATCAATGATAAGAAACATACACATGGTGGATAGATTAAATTCGTCTCCAGAATCTCAAGCAATGAAAGGATGAAATGATGGAAGTGTTTAATAGCCGCATTAAGAAGTCAATTAAAGCGATTGATGCGTCGAGAGAAATCTACTATGTCTCGGATCTTTGCTCACTTATTGCCTTCGAGGAGGGAATGTGTTTATGGAGGTGATATGTTAGGGAGCGTTGAAATTCGGAAAAGTAATTGACAAGTTAAAGTAGTTGAAGCAGAAGCGAATGAAAAAGCTATTTAATACTTGCTACAAATTATTCACGAGTTCTCGTAGAATATGCGAGAGAAACTTGCTTGGAAGATGACTGACTAATTACATGAAGTAATTAAACCTATTTGAGGCCTAAAAAAATATTTATAAGTAATGCTATCTGGTTGAATAATATCAAAAAGGATCGATTAGAAAATTTTATTATTATTATAAAACTCTTTATTCGGCGAGGTTAGGCCCATAACGGCCTCTCTTACGCATAACCTCTAAAGTTATACATGGTATAGTTATAGAATTGCAAAAATTAAAACATTATTAAATTAAAATTTTGAAATCTGAACTTTTCTATTCAATCGGTTCGGATAAGAATTTGAAGAAACAAGATGTTGGGTGAGATAATTAAGCTATTCAAATATTACTATTGAAATCTCGGTAACAACATTCGCTTGATAGATGGTGATTGGAAGATGTAGACCGAAAATACTCCATAAGTGATTAATACATTTAAATATATAAACGAATTAGTTTCCAATAGCTTGTCGCTAACGTGTCTAAGTGGTTTTAAAAAGTTTAATTGATCGTTTATGATTTACGATTAATCTGATATTTTAATGCATGAATTATGCTCTGCACCGACTCGTTCTAATAACCAATACTATCTGAGAAAAATGGCTGTTATCTGGGACATTTTAGCCTTCGAAGTTTGCTAAAAATAAGCAAGAGGGATAAATATGGCCTATGTATATTCAAAAGTTGTCAACGAAATGGCTAAACAAAGACAGCATGCCAAAGTTGTGGCGAAACTTCTGCGGAGAAAGGGAGCGGCGCAAATGGATTGTACAGCTCGAAAACACTCGGACTCCTAGGGCGAAGACAACTGGAATAACTTCGAGATTGACGGATGCTTTGGGTTGCGGAAGAGCGGCTTCTATTCGCCATTGTCGGAAAGGCATTCGAAATGCTCACCATCATTCAAGGCGACCTTTCACCGCTCACTTCTTCGCTACTCTTCAACGCCTTCATTCCTTCTTTGCATTCCGTTCTTCCAAGTTTACTCATGTATCTTCCTCTCTCCTCGCCTTCAATTCTTTTCGTATATTTTCTTTTAATCCGGTAGACGGGAAGTGAAAGTCCGAAAATATTCCCCGTTCTTAATGAAGGTTTTAGCTCGTTTTGAAACGCCCATGTTTCTGATATTTCGGGTATTATGTACGTTGATTTGTAACTTTATCCATGCTTAATGAAAGTGGACTTTCAAATTACGAATTATCTTTTCTCCTCTTTCAAATTAGTGCTTTCATTTTTTTGGAAACTTGCAAAGTTCTGTCCAAAATCCATGTTATACCTACGTCACATATGCCGTAGTCACATTTTGGAGAACAGCAGAAAGTGTTTGCATCGTTGAATCCATTTTCCCATTCCAAAGCTGTTGCGTATAGTACGCAAAAAAAAGTCATGCTTTGTCCCATTCTTTTTTGTGTCTATCTCTTTGTCCTAGCATCCCCACACCCCGAGAGAAAAATAGGAAACGGGAGGTAGAAGGTAAAGGAACGAGGAACAGGAATAATGGTGTGGGAGTGAGGTGCGGAAGACGAGGCTCCTCACAAGGCTCAGTTTGGAGAGAATAGAGCGCCTTTCCTATCATTTTTTAAATTTTTAGAAAGTGATTTTTCCTAGCATTTATTTTCCTATTTTTCTGCAGTATTTGATGCTCAAATATAGCTGGTGGGAAGGGTTAAATCATTTAAATTTTCCAAAAATATATTTTCTCTGAAATCATTAAGCAAGATTTCAATACCCTTTTGTTTTTGTTGGTCCATTGTTAAAATCGAAAACCATGTAAGGATGCAGTTCAACTAAAGAGTTAGATTTCGGTTCAGTTCCGATTTCGCTCCTTCCCCCAACTACGAACCGGTTCGAACCCTTTTTTTCGCTCCCATAATTTTAAAATTACATCCCTCTGAGAATTCGTTTTATTATTTCTGGACTTTTTACATACATTAAATTTCGCAAAATTTAAGAATAAGACAAAATAATAGTTGTTAGGTCATAGACACGTATGTTTTGGGAAGTTTTTAATTGCACTTAACGTAAAGTAAAATATACATTATTAAGAACCGAAAATTGGAACGAAATAAATGACGTCGATCTGTTTCGGTTCGGGTTCAAGAATTTCACTTTTTTCCACTCGGGTAACGATACGTTATATTGATTATACTGATCCTTTGGCCCTTTATTTGTACTTTTACTCCTTCATCCTTCCAGTTTTATCCTACTACTCCACCATATAATCTATATATTCTGCTACTGAGTTATCTTTCTTACATAGAGCCTCAATTTTTCTTCTTGGAATGGTAACACCCAGAGTTACTTCCTTCCGACAAGCTTCTAGCAGTATCATACTGCCTTCTTTTTTCTTGGATTCTCTTTCTGCCTTTCTAACTAAGCATGACTTATCCTTCTTACATTCATTGCCAAAAGAGATTGTCTCAGGCGTGACTTGGTGGAATTCCTTTATTATACTATGATATAAAATGCTGTAGTAAAGGAAAATAGGCGGCAATGTACGTAAAAGCGTGCATCTAATATAATTCCCAAGGTGATGGAAAAAATCTGACGGGACCGGGCAGTTCTTCAAGACTCTTCCAGCAGGCAATTGGAACAAGTAACCCTCCTCCCCTGTAAGAATATCAACTTAGCAATATTCTTCGTTTTAATTTTTCATTCAAGGCAAAGCTACATGCAGCTTTCCCTTTGATTTTTAATGTGTTGAAATACTTGAGATAGAGATACTGTAAAGTAGAAAGTCTTCCCTTGATGCACGACTGAAGCTGCTTATGTGAAGCTTTCTAAAAACTACTCATGAAATACTGTATTGTTTATAAAACTCATACTTAATTTTTAAGGTAATTATCTAGAGACTTACAAGAAAAATGTCCATAGCCAGGTCATTGTCATTTAGCCAGGGGTTCCCGGATAGCCAAATGAATAACGCGTTTGCCTTTGGGCAAAGCAGTTCCTTCGATTCCAGGTGAGAGCCCAGATTTGCTAAATTACTCCAGCTGTCGAAGCACTTTTAAAAATTACTAGTACTCATTTATCCAGTGAACTGGAAAATACATTTGGCAAAGATGAATTGTTCTGAATGTATTTTCGGCCGCGATGGCGAAGTGGTGGGCGTACTGTCACTCCAATTCCAAGGACTCTGGTTCGATGCCCGGCTCATCGGATTTTTCTAGTTAGGGACCGGTTTTTTGTGCACGTGAATAATAATACGTACTAAATGAATGTAATTTGGGTCTTCCTGTTTCAATAAAAGAATTTATTATTTTAGCTCACCTTTCGCATGGAAAGTTAATTGCAAGGATACCACTACGAGATTAGAGCTCTTCATTCCGAACTATTTCGGCTTAGCAATAGTGCTGAGTCGAGAGAATCTAATGCCGAGCAAGTTCGACATATTCACCATTTGTAGGACTTGCCATGGGGAACATGTTCGGCATATTCAGATTGGTTAAAACGGTTTATTCCTACCGATTTATCGGAGCAATTTTTTCGAGTATTAACAGTATTATCTTAAAATTCAATATTTTTATTGCTGGTGAATGTTATGATGAACCATTTTCAACTTCAGAAATATTTTCGAGGAATTATATATAGAATTTTGGGGTTCTCGGGTATCCAAAAGGATAGAGTATCCACGTTTATTGAAAGCGGCCCTGGATTTGACTCCCAGTGGGTCTCATATACGCTAGATGACCTCAGCTATTGAAGCACTTTTAAAAATACTTCTACAACTATACGGAATTTGAAAATGAAACTCTAGAAATAAGACGAGGTTAAATAAGAAAGGGTAATTTTTTCTATAAATTTATCCTTTTCACAATTGGCAAAAATTCAATAACTTTAAAAGTCAAGGGAAACAATATAGTATGATGGATGATATAAGATTAAGGTTGAGAAACTTTACACAAAGTTTTCTTGTCGTGCGTGCCGCTGACAGTATTCGCATGGGATATTTTTTGGTCCGACTTCAAGTCCGTTGGGGAGCTTTTCTGGGAGATAATGGATGAGCAGGCCATCCTACCCTTGAGTTACCCCTATTCCTCTTCCATGGCCTCTGCCATTCGTTTCCCTCTATATATGTCGTGGTCACCGTGGAAAGATAAAGCCAAAGGTGGTAGAAAAGAATATAGACAGATCTTGACTTTGAACATGATTCCAATGGTGTTTACTGAACAAAAGAAAGGAAATCCGAGACTTTATCATGATTTAGAATCCGAGGCTGGGTATGAATGGAATATTTCGTAGGAATTTTGAAGTACGATCACAAAGATTTTTCATTCCGTAAAACTGGAAATTTCTTTCCTAAGAATAACTCAGATTATGCATCGTACAATAAAATTCAGCCGCATTTTCAGCGTCTAAGAATTCATTTTAGACATTTTATTTCACTATTTAAACAATCTTCCTTTTTTATGTTTTGATTTCAACTTCATTCAACTTTACTTATTTGTCTAATTGTGACCATTATTCCCATACAATGCAACCTAGTTCTGGATGGTATTATTGATAGAAAGCCGTTCCAAAGTTGGACAGAGTTAGTCATAAATTCTATTGGCTGACTGACGAGTTACTTTGTGATGTTCCATGACAGTAGGGAAAATGAAAAACAGGAGCCACTTTTCTCGGGAAACTAGATCTTATTTAATGAGGAACATTGTAAAATATCACAGTCGAACGAAAACAAAAAATTGCACGATCAGTTTCGACACATAAGCGTCATCTTCGAGTCAAAAAGAAGCCCAAAATTCGCCTATATAGATGTATACGAGTATCACCCACATTACTTTATAGTAAGCTTTTTATGCATCTAAGAATAGAAATGAAGGACATCTACAGGTAATTCATTCCATTTATTTCTGTTCTAGTAAATTATTATTATTTTACAAAGTTCCTATGTCCCCAAAGCGTAAGTTTTAAAATTATGGTAATTATTTTCTAAATGTTTAGTTTTCGACCTTTCTTCAATCTCTATCCGAGGCGGGTTATGTGTATATGCCTGGTGTAGACCAGTCATTTTCTTTGATTTCCTTTTCGATTCTTGTGAATTTCAGTCCAGTTTATTGTTCGTTTTAATGACAATTCTGTATTTTCGAAACGCACAAATACAAATCGGGCAGTCTTCGCTGAACCTTTTCTAATTTTAAAATTCAACCATATTGTCAATTTTCGGAAAATCGTCGATTATTACTAAATGAGAGAACGCAAGACATTTTTCCTTTTCCAATGGAGACAGTGGCTGTGAGATATCTCAGGAACTCCTTTAAAAACCTTTGAAAAGTACTTCCTAACTCCATAGCCTCCGCCTTTAATTTCATCGTACTATGAACCCCATCGACCGACGTACCTTAAATTTTCTCCCAAAGAAAGAACATTAAAGCTTGAAGAAAGGGATTTCTGAGAGAAAAATAGGAAACGGGAGGCAGAAGGTAAAGGAACGAGGAAGTGGAAAAATGGTGTGGGAGTGAGGTGCGGAAGATGAGGCTCCTCACAAGGCTCAGTTTGGAGAGAATAGAGCGCCTTGCCTTCGAGTCCAACGGATCGATCTGGCAGAGAGGTGTAGTGAATGGGTTTAGGGAGGAACCCGGGATGGATGGGGTGGGTTCGGTGGAGGGTTGAACATAGGTCTGCAGGGAGAGTCGGATTAAAGGCGGCATGAAGAGCGTGTTAAAGGATGGGGAAAGGGAAAAAGAGATTATCGCGTGGAAGAAGGACGGCTGTACGTTGAGCGGTTTATTTTTTTAGCGGATGGTTGCCGGATGAAAGGGAGGAAATTGAAGGTAAAGGAGGTAATTTTGTTAAAGTGGAAAATGCTGGACAAATGCGCAGGGGTTTCTGGTGAATGGAGGCTTCTCAAATCTACTCTCCCTTGGATTTCAAGTTCTTGTCCCCTATCCCTATAAATGGGGAAATCGAGGAAAAACACGCACTAATATGACGGTTTCAAGCATCCTTATCCGTATTAACTGGATCCTAAGGTTTGCAGAGAAGACTTAAGCTCATAATCCGAAATTTGTTACCTACATATGAGTCTTTGGAAGGTTTGAACATGCTCCTTTATCATGGTGAACTTTTAGTGAATTGATGAGAAATATTTTTGTCACGTCTAGAGAAATATAAAGAATACTTAATTCAATAAAGGTTCTCGCTGATGGGTGAGATGGATAATCGTGATTGTGGATTAGAGAGAAATCATTTAATGCAATTTCCTCAAGCTCCCGAATCTACCCCCTAGCAGAAAATTATTCATTATAGATTGAGAACGTCGATGTATGTGTACTTATGCGTCGAAATTATTTGAGATGCTTAAACTCCGAGATGTAAGATATTTTCAGTCTTGAAGAATGAAGAGAGATCTTTGAATGTATATTTCATTTATGAATTTTACCAACCACCTCGCTTTTTCCAACCAATTTTAACACTGATATTAACTACAGTTATTTGGAAGCGCCTTGCTGAATTTGGTAGCATAAAAACAAAACTTATTTGTTAACACTTAGCTGGTTACTCGTCCTTGTTGTCGTAAATCCATGGATGTTATTTCGATCTACTTCTCTTTTGTTTTTATTGATCCTTCAACCAGACTAAAGTATAGCCGTCTAAACTACAGAATATTGGTGAGTTCTAATTTATAGGGATTTTAGTAAGTATTTGTTGATAACGCCATATTTATTTTCTTATTTTTATACAAAAACATATAAAATCTGTTTATTTGCCACTTCCATCATTCTAACCAAACTAATTTTTTTGTTTTAGTTCTTAAATATTTCTCGTTCTCAATATGAGAATCGATGGATGGATGAATTTCATATATAATGAAAATGGGAATCCTTTCTTCAATTTTCGAAGTACTCACTTAGGTGAAGTAATGTGGATTTGAAATGTAAAATTTAACGCTGGAATTATCGAAATTATTTTGTAGTTTGAAAGTAATGTTTGAAAGTAGGTTCATATTTTGGAAATAAGTATTTTCGTAAAACTAATCGTTAAGGTAATATGTACATATCATCCCTGAAATGATCTAAATGGTGATGTCAATGACATACTGCATCATTTGCGTTTATGATTATGATGCGGGTTTGAATTTTCTGAATTTTGGTAAAATGTGATTTTATCGTATTTATGGAGCATACGATATTTCGTAGTAGTAGTAAAAAGGAAATAAACAATTTAATCATGATTTCGCGGTAGATAAATAAGCAGGAGGGTTTAAGCGAAAAGATGAAAGGATTGCTTTCTGAATGCGGGGGATTGGCGAGATAAATAATATAGGAATCAAAGACGCCGAAAGATAAAAGGTAGATTAATGGGGGAGGAAAAGAGGACATATAAAGAGCTGGTGGTGGGGAGTGAAATAATGGAATTCGCAGGCATTTTGAATTTCGCATAGAAGAACATCGTCTTTAGTTTACGAAATCAATGCTTTCCATACGCTCAGACCTATCTTCTTGATAGAATCCAACGCAGGTGTCAAACGCACGGTTTCTGAATCTCTCTCATTTCATTTACGGAAAGGACCTTTTCGAGCGAGGAATAATAGCCGTATTGTAAAATGATTGTTACGATCCCGGTATCCAGACCTAATCAATACTGGAAATTCTCGAAGTTTTCTCATTTCCATTCATGAAGTTTCACCTGGCGCATAAGAGATTTATTATCATCATTCTGCGTAGCAATACGTTTTGTTTTTTAATGAAAAGAATGGAAGGAGTGAACATTGTGCTTTATATGTTTTTAATCACTACATTCATACCGTCAATGGCCTTCTAAGGAGCGTTTTCATATCTACATTCTATGTTTTTCTTGTGATCAATTAATATTTAGCATCTTGGATAGTTAATTATCAACAGATAATTTTGTAAACCCTCCCTTTAGGGGTAATAAATGGATTTTTGGAATTTGAGAGTGAGAGAAAGCAGAATTTGAGGTGGAAAAAGATATTTTAATGCAGTTTTAAGCCGTGGGAATCCGGCAAGAAACTCAATTAATTCTGCCAGTTTCATCAATCAGTAATATATCAGATGGCGACCCTCGCCACCTGTCATATTTGATCGTTAGCATTTTCACCCAACTTACTTTCACTCATCAAAACCATCTGCGCTGGAAAACCAGTCTTGCCAAACTAAAAGTATTTCACTCTTAATTTCATTTGCTCTTTTTTCTAAAAAGTAGAACTGACGACGAGAGTCAACAAACCTTTTTACTCTTTTGACTCCATTTTAAATCAAGTGAAGTGATCTGAAGGAGGAGCAATAACTCCGAGATATTTACATATAAAAGTCTGACTATTTACACAACCAATATCATAGGAGAGGTCTACTTTTCAGGTAATATTACTTCTCGAAGTAGTGTTTCACAATTTCTCGTGGATGATCAGTTTTCTCAGCTTCATCCACTTGAAGGCTACTACTATTTGGAAAAATGGTGTGGGAGTGAGGTGCGGAAGATGAGGCTCCTCACAAGGCTCAGTTTGGAGAGAATAGAGCGCCTTGCCTTCGAGTCCAACGGATCGATCTGGCAGAGAGGTGTAGTGAATGGGTTTAGGGAGGAACCCGGGATGGATGGGGTGGGTTCGGTGGAGGGTTGAACATAGGTCTGCAGGGAGAGTCGGATTAAAGGCGGCATGAAGAGCGTGTTNTCAAGAAACAGGATTTTGACCAGTTTCTTATAATTTATCTTCTTGAAGATAATAATACGAGATCTTCAAGGATCGTGAGTAATTTTCTATTATTGCTTATCGCAACCCATTACAAACAGATATCTCAATGTCTTGCCTTGCCGATAATCCCACAAGTGATTTGTCGCAATCACCTTGTTGTTCAAGCAAAGCGGAATCAGATATGCCGAATATTTATCCTCGTCTCATTTACAAATGCCATAACGCATAAATACATACCAAAGCAATTACTAGTTTTAGGATGAGATTGGCCGATATAATCTTTAGCATGTGAATCACGTCAGAGATCCTTAGATGCTTTGAATCTCGGAGACATCCAACGAATACCTACTGTTTTCATTAATAGCTTAAAATATGTGCTCTTATATTGAGCTAAGTTCTAAAATTTTAAAATTTCAAAGAAACCACAAATAGTATAGGGTAAACATGTAGAATCTTAGGACAAAACAGGAGTAGTTAAAGAGAAGCAAAGGAATCGCGTATTCAATGCTGTCAAGTTATTTAAGAAAAATCTAATAAGTATGAAACCAAGATAACCCTGTTTTTATTTCTTTGTATACTGTGCCGATTTTCAGTTGCCCATTTACAAGTAGCAAATTTTCAAGTAGCTGACAAAATGTCTACGACAAAAAGTCCTACGATCAAAAAGTCCTACGACCAGCAGTCCTTCGCCCAGCAGGCTTATATGTATATATATGACGGAGCACAATCGGATGTTTTTCTTCTTCCTTCTCCTTTTCACCACCTTGGGTCTCAGTCGGAGTGTTTTCATCCGTTTTATGGTTGGTGTAGGTGCCTTCACCTTATTTCATGGAGCATGTCCTCTTGCTGCAGCAGCTTTTGCAGCAAGAAGTCTATTGCCCTGCAGGCCTCGCTTCTGGTGTCGTATTTTATACCCAGCGAGTATGAATACCCGATCGAGGATTGAACTAGCTCCTGCCGCGGACAGTTCCAATCATTTCAGGAAAGGTTATTGGCCGCCGTCTGATTCCTGCCAAAATTGCGATTTCCAAATTCCTTTGTTTTCCGCACTACTCCTAATTGCCTCGTGAGAGAACGCACGTAGTTCGAGCTCGACGCTTCGAGACGACAGACGTGAGGCTTCAACGTGAGTCACCTGGAGGAGACATCAACGCCGAAAATTGAAGATCTTTTGTGTTAAGACCAACACGTTATTGGCGAATGTATTCTTCAGTTAAGTTGTTTTATATTTCAACCTTTGTTTATCGACCGTATCGCATATGATAATATTTGATCTGTGTAATTATCAGGACCAGTTCCAATTGTCCATATTATGTTATTTGATGATATTACTTATGTTAATTATTGCATGAAACTATTAGTTAATTACTTGGTGGATTTCTTTGATGTCTTGTCTATCTCTCTCGTGATATCCCACTGTAAGACCACGAAAATAATTCAATGCGCAGTCGGAGTGGATTCTCCGGAAGTCTTACGTTCCAGATCCACCCTGACCGGTGCAATACCTTGACATTTAGGTCTGAAATTTTGGTTCAAAATCCGGAATTCTGGGATGACAGTGACGTGTTCTCCTTTAGGAGTTTTCATTTACTGATATTTAAAAGTAATTTTGATGAAAATTCGCCGTTTACAATATCAAGTTAGTTCCTCAGAGCTGTTGTTTAAATTGAAGTGTTACCATAAATTAAAATTGATGATCTTCGGTTATAATGAAAAAAAGATTCTTGGTGAAGGCAATTCATTTTTATACGACCGTGTATGTAATTAGGTAAATTAGACATTCCTTTCAATGACGAGAATATCGAATTGCGACGGAAAAAATATTCGCTGTGTTTTTAACCCCTGGACTGCAGCTGCTTTTGAAAAGTTGATTGTGAATGTGAACTGTGATTCTGGAGGACCGACTGTAGTTGTAGTTCATTATATAGGGGAAGACGTAAACAGAACTAATTGTGATTTCTTTCGTACACCTGTTTAAGTACCAATCCCAATAGAGTTTCTCCAAAAGATCCTATCTCGAATAGCCTTATTAGCACTTGCTTCCTATCTCACAAGCGGAACTTTGTCTGTTGTAAACCACTATCTTGAAATTGATAGCATATGTTCTATTTTTGAAAACATTCTGACGCGTTCTGGTTATTTTTGGCTGAGCCTTCGGCTATATATAACTTCGGCTATAACGCGTATCGAAACAAGAGCAAGTCAATCAGGCCACCTAGAAAACTAATCATGCGATACGTACTCCGAACTCTGGACCTCAACATAACAAAATTAGCGACATAACCACTGAACCACGAACTCCCTACCATATATATCGCACGATTAGTTATCTGGGTGGCCTAATTGATATACCACGTTTCTAAAAGAGCTTCTACCCGAACTAAGGCCCTATAGAAAAAATCCCGGACAAGTGTCGAATATTCTCAAGCAAAGAACATACCCTACCTCTCTCGAGGGAGTCCGTTTACCACAAACGTCAAGTTCCCCTTGATTGTTATCCTCATTTCCTTTCTGTTTAGAGCTATCGCTCCTTAAGCCCCGTTATCTTCAGTCGTGCATTAAACAATCCAACGAAAAGGTTGAGTGTATTGCTCTGCTAACACTTGCGACGTTAACGATCGTAGAAAACAAAGAATGTGTGCGTTACGAGCACGCAACGCTACTAATTTATGCAGCTGCACTCTCGCAGAGAGTAGTGAATGTTATTATTTGATCAGCCTCGGTAGCTGGGTAGCTTTCTCATCGACATCAACCTTTAATGCGTTCACTTTATTCATTCTGCATAGGAGACTCTCTTGGCTAACATTCAGGAAGAACTAACCTGATAAAAGTTGAGGTGATGTTACATGTTATTGCCATTAATATTTCTTTCGTGAAAAATTTTGTCATCCAGGTACTTACATACCTAATGATTTAACTGTAAATCAATTAAATTGGAATTTATAGGAATGAGATCATTGCTTTGTTTGCATCGTGAAGTACAGCGTTGCCTCGTCTCACGAACTTTATTCCTTCCAGTACAAAGTTCGCAATTCGAAAAGTTTGTACCACGAGACCCATTCTTCCGTTATATTTTTTACGTATTTTCAGTTCGTATCCCAAAATTAAGTTCGAATTTAGAGCAAGGAAGAATTCGTTAGTCGAAATGTTCTCATGTAAAGCGGTTCGTAAGGCGAGGTACAACTGTATTGGCATAGATATAAAATTCTCATTTCCTCACCTACTGTTATTTTCAGTTATACTTTTCATTTTTACTCTGAACGCAATATTGCGTTATTCAATCCAAATGCATGTTCAATTAGATTTGTCAAAATAATAGCGATCTCGAATTTTATCGCATATTCGTCATAATTAGGAAATGAAAATCCCAGCGATGCGCGGCGGTTGATAATAAACAATGTTATTTAATTAACATTTTTAACCTACTTTCATATATGAGTAGTTTTCATTGCGGTAAATGACTCATTCACGAAATATTGATTTTTTTTTAATTTATCGAAATGAATTTTAATTATTTATATAAAGGAGTTTCTAACAAACGTAACATTTTCAGTTCGTGTCTGTACGAATAAAAATGATTAACACATTTCATGCTTTACTATTTCGATTCAAGATCGATGACGAACTCAATATATTTCTAACGAAATATCTGAGGAAGGGACTCCCGGACAGATAAGTGGGCAACGCGTTCGATTTCGGTGAATTTCGGTCCCGAGTTCGATTTCCGGTGGGGGCCTACGTGCGAAGGCGTCGAAGCACTTTTAGGAATACTACTGCTACTAAGGAAGGTCGTTTGAGGTATGGAAATTAGATTTATGCAGTGCGGGGGGCCATGATGAGTTTTTATCAATGCGCCTTTGTTATTCCTCGACATCATCAAAGAGTCGCAGTTCCAGAGCTTCCAGAGGTCTTTAAATAAAGATTTTATCAGTACATCGCAACGGCAATCTTTGAGCATTGCAATGAATTAAGAAACATACCTGAATAAGCTGCTGGAAGATTCCGAACCTGAGTCACCGAAGGGAATTTGCTGCCCTTTAGTTGTGCCTTATCTCTTCCAATTGAAAGGACCTGAGCTAAGGGGAAGGCAAAGGTTAAGGCGGGCAAAAAATGAGAAATGAGGCAAAAACCACAATCAAACGAAGAGAACCAACTCAGATGTAGACATTTTTAGTGAGTTCAATTTCCGAATATGATGATAGTTAATGTACTTTATAGGACAAAGAAAATCCACTCTACAGTTGCAAACGTAGCTATTACTGATTCGAGATTTTTATATTTGCGCCAAAGGTAGCAAATATCCTTACTCACCTAACGGTCAAAGTGGTAAAAAAGCACGGCATCACGGCAAGTTCCACGGCATCCTCCTTTAGTATACACATTCGAATTGAAGATTCATTTAAATTTTTAGTACGGAACCTAAGCCATCTATCTTTCACGGCTCTCTCATTTAATCTTATTTTTGTCATATCATTGGTGTGTTTTTCAACCTGTCAAATCATAATGATTGAAGTTAATGAAATGACATTTAAGAAAAGTGAACATACGAGAGCATATAGTCGTCTCTTATGAACTGAAGGAGAAAATTTCAAGTGTTTCTAAAGCAGTATTTGGTGTTATGTTTAACTAAGTTATGAATTGATTAAAATAGATTATTGGTATGTATTGATTAACAAAATATACGATATCGCAAGTTCTTCATTAATGATACAACACAAAAGAAAACGTCAAACTGATATACGACATATAGCATCTTAATCACAAGCATTGAACAAGACCACAAAACTAAGCAACTTACAAATCCTCTGATACTTATGTTAGATGGCTATTAGTTGGAGTACGTACTATAGTTTTGGAGCCCATCAAACAAGATATTCCCAACCTTTCTCCTCTATTTTTCTCAGCCAATTCCAATATAAGCATTTCCCCCAACTGGGAAACGAGAGCTGCTGTCTTCGCATAAGCCAAACGCAGAGAACGTCCTTTAAGGCCTTCCTTCGTCACCCGAAGAAATCGCGCGACAAACAACGCTTCCTTATTTAACACAATGAGGGCGAAATTTTGATTGGCGGATATGTCGAGCATTTTCATCGCAGGAGGAATGCATTTTAATCACCCCATGAGAAACGGACGATTAACTGGAGCATGTTTCAATTAACCCGAACGTCAGGAAGGGGTGCGGTAAAATAGACCGACCCCATTTTATTTTCGCGTTCGGTTGCCCTCCGGCGGAATCACTGGGAATGAGTCCGATGATTAACTGCGCACTAGAAATGACACGAGGGAGAAGAAAAAAAGAGTTCCTTTCAACCGTGTAAATGCGGAAAAACGCTCGGAAATGGGCGTTTGTCCTTGAATTCCTCAAAATTTTGATGCGAACGAGGAAGGGTATTTTGGGGCGCCAATAAGGGGCACGGGACACCGCATGAGCGTCCTTCCGAATATTCCGTGGACGAAGTCGACCGCTTTATTCGCCCCATCAAAATCAGAGCATAGACCGCGGTTAACTTTTTCCGTTCGTGATGTTCGGGTCAATGCGTAGCTGACGCGGCCCAGCGTACATAAAAGGCAATCAAAACAACCGCCTCCGTTAAAATTTTTTCACCTCAACAGGAACTCAAATTTCCAACACCCACGCGCATCGGTGCAATGGCTTTGAATCTTTTAATTTTTTAAATCAGCTTTCTTTCGGATAGAAATTTTTTATTTGGCTGCTAAAGGACTATGTAATGATTCGCTGAGTTTCTGAAATTTTTTTCCGTCGCTAGTCTAGTTAGACTTGCTGAATCCATTCCTTTCGCGCAATGCGTATGACTAATTTATCATTTTTGGATTTACGGGGTCAAGGTTACTTCCTCTGTTCTTCCATCTGCAAGGAAACTCATGATCACGAGTAAGTTTCCCTTCGGTTGGTGCATGGAATTTTTCTCCGATTTTAAATCGATGAGTACCTACTCAAAATACTCTACTGAAGACCGATTCAAAAGAACTGTTCTTCTAGTGTAAGAGCAATTCCTATATTGTCAGTTGTTGTCATGTCCCTCTCACAGAATTTTGGGTTTAATGTAATATTTTCAATACACTGCAATTTACCATCAAAAGCGATTTCGCTTACGCAATCATGAACGGCCTGCTCACTTGCCTGTCTGGGAGCCTAGCAACACTGAGCTAACGTTAAACCACATTCAGGCAAAAAAGCCACAGCATATGGTAGGAAGGGAATCGGGGAAAGCTAGGCTGAAGATACAGACAACAGAAACAGTGCTTAATTAGCAGAAAGTGCTTAGATAGCAAAAAATACGAAGAAACACGAAATGGAGGAAGAGTTACATGATTTGTAGATAGAGATTGGCAAAGAGAGATATGAAAAGAAAGACAGGAATCTGGCAGTAGGTAAATGAAATAATTTACTGAAATTACTTGATTACATCAATGCCCAGTCATTTTTTACCAATAAATACACTGTGGAAAGAAAATGGTACTCTTTAGGGATAATTATACTTTATAGGGTAACCTGCTAGAATAGAATGTTATCTATTAGAATACCTGGTGAAACTGCGGCATAATATTTATGTCATATTTGTCTAGAACGCAATATGGCCATGAACTTTTTAGACGATTTTATTATATATAAGCAATGGAGGAACCCATGATATACATGCTTGAACTTAGACTAACAAAGTTAAGATTTCATTGTGGCTAGCTGAAGTGCTCGTCGATTCTCACCGGGGAAATAACAATCAATAAATACAGCACTAATCCAGCTATAGTCAGTCTGGAGAACTTTAGGAAAATAAAGAGAAGTCCGTTATCTTTGCAGGGAGTACAATTAACTAATTTTCAAGTTTGAAAGTAACTCTTTGTTCTAGAGTTTTAGGCGAACATGAACACTCACATAAAAATGTCTACTTTTTATTAGATTTCTGTCAACAAACAATCAATAAGCAATTCTAAATTACTTCTACGATCATTCTTCTTCTGGAGTAGCAACAAGATTTCATAATCCTCGCTTCTCCACGTCTTCGGCTAATACATACCTCTGCAATTACCGTTATAAGCAGTTAATAAGGTAGCTTACGGCAGTGGCGCGAGTCGATGGCGGAGCGTATTCTCTCTCACATATTTATCTCCTCGACTCTTATCCTAGAAAAATTGCGAGTCTGTACCATTTGCTAAAGTGAGAGAACCCCTCAGTTGTAAGCCGAGCGAGAAAAATCTTTGCAATGAATAGATAAAATTCTCCCTTTTCCTTCGCAAACTTCTCTCCATTCACTTCTCGTTGAAATGCTGGGGAAGGGGGAAGGGGGGGGGGGGTGCGGAACCCTCCTTGGCTTTGCCAGTTATTTAGATATATACTACATAAGTTCTTAAATGCCTGAGCACCATTTATATTTTAAATATTCAGTACAATAACAAAATCATAACCAGTTAATAATAAATCAGACTATACGGAGGATACTAGATCAAATTACTTACGGAAAAAGGGACAGTTGTATATATATTAGAAATTTAAAATTTTAAATTATTTTTAAAGTAACATTTATTTCGTCATCTTATATTTTAACCTCACCACTTTCGTTATTTTTGTATTCCTTCATTATTTTAAGCATTGAAAATTAAGGATTAATAATATCACTTATTACACCATCTTTAATGCCATAGAATTGAATAAATTGATACATAGCACTTGCAGCACTAAAAAAAACAAAGGAAAAATCTGTTTGCAAGTTGGTTTTTCATATGTTGCTGCATATTTAAAGCTTAGGGTTACGTCACAAGCCTACCTTAAATTTACAGATCTCATATTGTGAATTTAGAAATTTGGAAATATACATAACGTAATATATAAAATGGGACATTTGCTCAATAATTTACAAGACATTTAAGCATAATTAGGTGATCACCAACCTTATTACCTTCTTTACATGACGCATCAATAAACAACAGCATACATAAACAACAAGTCAAGTCATCAAAGCCAATTAGGCAACCTGCGAACCATCGAAGCGAACAAATGTGCATCATAATTCGGTTCAATACAGTTCAGTATTGTAGGTTCAGTAAAAAAATATTTAATCATATATTTAATAAATAGCCAAACAACGCTTCACATTTTTAACAATGTTTTTCAAACTGAAGTTGCTGGATGTTACGATATCGATAAATTTCGTGAGATATTAGCAAAAAACTCATTTTGTCGGTTTTTCTTTTTTCAAGATGTTACCTTAAATAAATCGGTGTGATGTATCAGAATTGATGACTGTCCTTTTCAACTAAAATTACTAAGGAGATGGTAACCTGAACGATACTTATAGACAATTCTAATGTTAACTGCCACTCCGGCATTTTGGACCTAAAAACTGATAAGGGACAATATTTGTTTCATCCGTTCTCTTCTCTTTCTTTCTCTCTGCTCAGGCCTTTCCTAATTCCTCAATCTAACGAAAAGAAATGGGATATTCGATGTCGCCCCATTCAGTTTTGGGGTGTAAAGGCGCCACCGACGTCCATAACATGTAACGGCGACCACGGCTTAGATCCGAGGGGGACGTTGGGTGAAGGCGGAAATTAAAAAAAGGGATAAAAAGGTGCCTTTTTACGCCACTCTGGATCACAGCATTCCACATGAATGAAAAATTACATTATTCAGGAGATGGCATCTGATAGCCTCCCGTGCTCATATCCGGGGTAAAAAAGTAGCATGTAAAATTAAAGGAAATAATGGAGGATTGGAACAATTCTCTGACATATGCTTCCTCTTTACAATTCTTTATTTATATAATCGCTTATCGGAAATACGTTTTGGATGTGATGACCACCAGGAGCATGTATGTAAATGTATTTTCGTCGATTTTAATGATTATATGATTTTATATTCTTGATTATCAATATGCGATCTATCAGCATCTTTTCGAGAAGAGCGAAAAGGTTTTATGATAACCATCAATACCCACGGTATCCCCTTTTCTTTACCCATCCTATAAATGCAAAAGCTATCTTCCTTGAAAATGTCTAATCAGACCTTTCGCACGGGTTCACAACCAAATTGTGATATTTATTAGTTAGTTAATTTTATCCTATTTCAAGAAATTTCTAATTTTGTAATTTTGGAGTCTCTGTAACCACCCACATCTTAAGTGAGAATTAATCGGACAGATTTTATATTTAATATATAATGATGAATGCATTTTGGCTGAGCTCTCGGATAGCCAAGTGGGTAGTGCGGTCGCCTTTGGTAAAGGCATACCCTGGGCCCATATGTGAGAAATGATCTCGGCTGCGGAATCGCTTTTAAAAATACTAGTGTTACTATAATTCGGCTATAGTTTGTGTAGCAGCTTGTAAAATATCGAGAGAAATTTCAAATTTAAAATGAAATATGATTTCAGACCGATCAAATATCTTGTATGTAATTTGTGTGACATATAACACAATTTTCACGAATGCGATAGTGTATGTGTTAAAGTTTCAACAATTACACAACTAGGCCAAAATGAAGAATAGTACAAGAGTGAACAAAGGAGATAAGTCTTGTGGGGTGCAGAAATTCATTATCACCTGCGACTAGGTTAGATGGTCTTGTATTCTGCAACGGAATCAATAAGTTCTCGTTATCTCATCTAGATAAAACTCGCGGGTTTACCAGGTAACAAGAGTCCCCTATCTCTCTCTTTGCCGTGCCTCTCTAGCAGTGGTAAATTGGATTTCCTTTAAGGACAAGTCGCTTGTATTTTATACTCAGTATCCGAAAGGTATAATTGAAACAGGATTCCACCTATTCTCTCAACATCTTACTTAAAGAAATAATTCTCTCCATGTCAATAATTTCTATAGAATTATCTTCCGGCTGTCATCACTCGAAAATGAGTATAGAGATGCTTCTTTTCCTAATCCTGAGTTAATTATAACCACGTTGCACTTTTTTGGAATTCATATGGTCTCATCCCGATGCAGGAATGTTTAAATTTGAGATTTTGTTTAATAAATGTGCTTAAATAATGATAACAAAATTTGGACTTATACTGGTAAATATATTATTTAAAGAGGGATAACATAAGAATGACATCAAATAGGTAGTATTTACTATCAGTACAATGTTCTTGACCTTAAATCTTTACAAAATACCATACAGTGAAGCCAAGGTGTTAAATTTACAATAAATATATTATTTGGTGTCGATGAAAAGGAGATAAATTGTGTTAAATCCCGACGTTGATATGATCCTACAGATTTTCTGCCAATTCCAATTGAATGGGACCCTTTCTCTATCCAGCAGTTCCAGTACCTCTTTCTAGCATCACTTTTCTATCATCCGGTATCTTTAATGGACTTTACCACAGTTTAGCACGGTTACTCGAGCACCGAAGGACGAGAACTGGGTCGACGTGATACGATTTGAGAGAATTGATTCGGAACTTTCCGTTCTCACAGGTCGGAACATTAAGACGTCTCGTTGGCACCAGACTTGATTCCAAGCCATTGGATTGGCGACGCTTTACCGCTCTTTATCTTTCTCACTTTCCTATTGGGCGTTCTCCTGGTTACTTGGTTATCAGAAAGTAGAAAAGTATATTATTAACTATGTATTGCGTAGATTATGTAGGTACTATTTAATACTATTACTATTAAAATAATAGAGTAGTATGTACATACGTATGTATATGTGTATATATAACACGCATTATGCTTTTAGTTATTACATGCTATATTATATACGAGTTAATATTATTTAACATACCCCTACTAAAAAGATCTGGCATTTTCCCGACGTAGATGACGTAGGAAAATTTCTCGGGTTCTTTGCTTGATCAACTCAACCTGAAAATGGCACCAGAGGGCGGTGTCGAAACGTTGTTGAACTTCGAAGCAGTAGCCCGAGAAAATTTTCTGTATCCCCCTAAGTTTATTTTTGAATTCTAGTTTATCGCTAAGAAAAAGGAGAAAAAGGAAACTAATTTATTTTAGCATCGATCGTAGGGAGGGATGATATACTCATGCTTGTGGCATGAAATTAAAAATTTTGGAACCCATTTGCTATTAAATTAATACATAAAGTTTAAACAAACAGCACCAGCTATGTAGCTAGCGGAGTAAACGAATTTGGGTTTGATGTGAAATGTATCCGTTTAAAACCGTAAATCTCGAAATTTCTCGTTTGCTTCAGTAAAAAAACAATATTATAATAGAATGCCTGAGAAAAGTGAACGAATATGAAAAAAATATTAAACAGGATTTTCCAAGGATAAAAAGGAGCGAAAAATATCGACATAACTGGGGCTCAAACCCATATATCCTACTTTGCGGACATATTCTAACCAATGCACTACTACGACGCATTATGATTGTTAAGTAGTTAGAATACTTACCCGCAGAGTGGAAGTCCAAGGTTCGAGTTCCAGTCATGTCGATATTTCTTTCAGCTGTTTATCATTGGGTTTTAAGGCACACATCTCAATGTGCTAAGCTCAACGTCTTTTCCTTATCCTTAAACGGGATTTTTTTTGTAGAATGGCTAAAAAATAAACACTTTTAGCGTAATTAAATCTTGTCGTACAGTTGGGCTTAATCATTGATGTAATTGTTTACATGATGATACTATTGTGATTCTCCTGGTTACCATCTCTGGGTATCGTATGAAAATTCTCGCCAGTACGTAACACCTTAGCGTAGATCGTACCAGTTCTAAAAAATTTCGTCGGTTCTTATGATTTAATTGAAATAAAAGCATTTTATAATACAGTAGCTATTCATTCATTCCTAGAATCTTCCGTTTCTAAAAGTCGTTCCCCTCCCACTCATTCTCTACGGTCCCTTTCTTTATTGGTATTCGTCTCGTGATCCGAAATGCTGTCACCGAGATTGTCCGATTTTCATGAGCCGTATGCGTGGAAGTTTATGGACACGTGAGTCATTTCCTCGGAGCTTATGGACTCAGTTATGTCTATTTTAATGGGTCACGTTTGGGTTTGATCCATTTAAGGGAACTGCCACCTTTTGTGAAGTTGGCCGGGATTGCGTCTCGTTTTTACTCACAGGGGTTATTGTGGCAGCGTTTATCCCCGTGTTTTCATTTCATTCTCCTTTATCTCAGTGAAGAATTCAAATAATTAATTCTTCGGTTACGTAACCAGAAAATATTCCTTGTCAAGAAAATAACAATTCATGGTTTAGAATTTCTTTTTTAAGATTACTTATCAGTTTGCAGTTTTGTAATGATTTTAATTTATCTAGTGACTTTTCATACATAAAATGCAATCAATTGCAATAGTATTACTATAAAGAGGATTAGCAAACGGGGAGTAAAAAACGAGGGATTTCACTTCACGTAGCTGATACCGACTTCGATTTTTAATTTTTGATGTATAGGTATTATTCAGGAAGTACTCGAGACGGTAACTCAAGGGTCATGTGAAATCTCGGTCATTTCATTAGTTTCGTTGATTTGAAGTCAGAGTCGATTTCCGTTGAATTTCACATGTTTATCAATACCCTTGATTAACTGCCAGAAAGCTATACCGTAAACGATACAAGGCTTTCATTTTTATTTCCCAGTAAAATTTAACTTAAACTAACAACATCTAACCAACATATAGATACGGTACCTCTAAAACAGTATATGTTCGCAGAGTCTGACAAATTAAAAAACTAATTATCTCAAAAACCAGTTTAAAGTCTTGTTACATTACCGGAAAATGTTCATCTAAAACAGTGCTTGTGCAATTAACTGCAGCGCAGTTTTCGTGGGACCCGATCCATTTACACGGAGATGGAAGTAGTTGATGTTATGGATACACGACAAACTTTAATATCACTCTATTCCAGCAACAAACTCGCAGCGTGCTTACGCGTCCGTTATTTATAGCTAACGAAATAATGGATCCCAAATTCGGATACAACGGATCTGCTCGTCGTGCTTTATTGATTTGCATCGTTTCATCGAGGACTATTTAGAGGGACCCTGGAATGTCCTTTCAATAATGAACAAAGTCGAAATTGGCTGGTCAACCTGGAATTAATTATTCATCTGGATCAGGACCTGCTGACGGTTTCCGAAATGGAGTTTATTCAAAGCTATGGCGCTGATGGAGATGAACAATGCGTTCCAGAATATTTCTAGAAAAGAAAAATGGTATAAAGTGCATAGTTTTCAGCAGCATAATCTTCGATCGCTTTATTATGGTTCGATGAATTTCCCACAGAATTTAACAATGCCGATCATTGTATAGGACGAGAGGTACGGGTATATCTTTGTTTGTATGCAAAATCAATTATTGCACATTTTCACCATTAGGATTTCATCAAAAGTATTACGAATATAGTTATTGATAATCATGAATGAAGTTTCATGGTTTAGGTCGTTTTCCAGTCGTCATCTTTGCTCGCTCACTTTAAACGGAATAAAAATTTTGAATTTAGAAAATATGTTAGCGACTAATGTGTTCCTAAATTATCATGCTCGCTTTAAAAGGCAGTATTGAATTATATTTATAAATTCAGAAAAAATTGAAGCAGTATGTGGACAAAACTTTGAAACTGAAACCAATTCTATAGAATTGCATTTTATTCAGGAAGGTAAGTTACATTGCAATAGGCGTGTCGTAAAGTTATCTAGAAGTAAATCTAAAAGTGCTTCGATAGCTAAGGTCATTTTGCACTTGAGCTATCACCGGGAATCGAACCCGAAACCACTTTCACTGAAGTCGAATGCGTTACCCACATGGCTATTCGGATGCACCATTAAAGTTTTCTATCGTCAAAATGTGGTTTAACCAATTCTCGGGATCTACAAAACTGTATTTTACCGAGAGGTAAATTTTGTAGGATTTAATTAGCTGACTGTACCTTTCAGGGAATATTACTCCAGCGAAGTAAATTGTGTGCGAAATAAAGCTAGCAGAATGCCCCATAGGATAAGCGTTTCGCTTCTGTACAGAATTCCCCTGGGCAAAACTTCAAATATATGAACGTGACTATGAACTGATGCCTTTTTTTTTGGAAATCTCGAAAAATAAAGAAAGACGTATGGATAACATTTTCCGAGCACCGAGTGAGGGTCGATAAATTCTCCGGTCGAGTGATATAAACTCAACAAAAGACAGCTGCGCCATCCGTCTTCGCTTAATCATGTCACAGATAAAAAGTTATATTTAGCTACATTCCGAATCTCGGGGCACGGAGGATGCCAGAGAAAAAATAAATATCGCCGAGAATCCTTCATTTAAAGATTCTTTAACGATAAAACTCAGAAATTGCTTGTGACGGCGAGCACTTCATCATAACTCCAACTCGCATAATGCGCCCCTGCGTATATGCTCTCATTTGTGAGTGATTTGTCGATGTTTGTCGATGTCGGAACGGGAAAAGCCATTCCAGTTCTCATGTGGAGGGTTGTTAATAATTCTCTCTCCATCGATTACTATCTTCAATTAAGAATTATATAGGTACAATTTGATGGGAAGTACACGTATATATATACGTACACGAAGGGAAATGAATTCATTTGATCAACTTGGTTGTAAATTTTGAATCAGGTGACGTATTTCAGTATCAATATCCAAATAATCTTTTGGGAATCCAATTGTTAGGCGTGTTTGACGGTTTTTTTTATTTTCGACGGGATATGAAGAATCGGAAGACTCGGAGCGAAGGAAGCTTGCGGCAAATTGTAATTGATAAAGCCGGAAAGAATATAACTGAGCACTAAGATTGTGATTTTCTCGAAGCAATAAAAATTAAACGTTTTTTAATCGACCTAAGACAGAGCAAATAACCGAAACCAATTTTATGACAACAACGTATTTAGTTTACGACATTAAATATTTCTGTGGGAAATTTAGTACCTTACACAATAAAACATTTTACTAAACCACAAGAGGTGGTTAACTTGTGGTTTAGTAACTGTCTTGTGTTTAAGTAAACTACCCCTCTCTTGGAGCTGTTTTGTGTTAATAACTACCACAAAGTTACATATTTTTTCTATGTTTTTCATAATGAAATACTCCTTTTGCGGGCAGTTCTCCATATATAAAAATTAGTCTAGACATGCGTTTAATGCGGATATTTATTATTAAATTTCTGTTAAATTTATAACAATCCTCTCCCAACAATGAAAATTGGAAATGGATTAGTAATTCGACGTTCACCGAAATTTTCAATGGATTTATTCTTTTTGGCGCCACTGCCTGTCGTTCATTTTCCGTTTATAATGAAAGACCAGTTTAATGCAGATAGCGCTGTCGCATATGAAATGCTCAAGATTATTTTTAATCCCTAATTCACCACATGTGACCGACGAGAGACTTTTGACCTCCCGATACATTTAAACCCATATAATCCGTGCCGCAATCAGGGCCTCGTCGTCGAAGATATTAACATAGATCAGCTGCGATAAAAAGAATCGGACCATCGTGTGGCCGGGAACAGATTGCTGAAACTTAGGCCATCCTCCCAGACTCTCACATCCCCAACCCTATTCTATGCTCTCCGGACCCGTTGTCTCCCTTACCCATCGCATCCTCCCTCCTGCTGAACCCTTTAAATGGTCACTGGCAACGTGACCCAATAATAACATCGACCAACGCCACCTGCGCGACGCCAGGCCAAACTAGTAGCAAGGACGGTGTGAAAGAAAAAACACCGTGGTAGAGGGGGAGGATGAGTGGAGAGGGAAAATTAAGGGAAAGAGGACGGGGAGGAAGAACGAATAATGGAGAGGAATGATGAGAGAAAGATGAAGAGAATGAGGCGTAAAGGGGGAGAAGAGAAGAATGGACTGCATGTGAGAGAGAGAGACGGAAAGATGAGGGAACTTGAAGGAAAGAAAGGCCCTGAAAAGTGGGAGAATGTTCACAGATGGATAACAAGGAGTAAAAAGAAGATATGGGGCAAAAATGAGAGATAGAGACAAAGATGGGGCAAAAGATTAAAATGGACTGAATGTTTGCGAGATGGAAATGAAAAACGGTGATGGAATATAGAAGGGAATGAATATAAGGGTTAGGGAAAGAGGTGGCAATAGGATGTATATGAAGTAGGGGTGGGCGAAGGGAGGTGGAGTGTAGAGGAAGTGGCTCCGCTCCAAATCATATGTTCCTCCCTCTTCATGGCGTCGTTACCCTAGATAAAATTCCGCGTACAGGTGTTTTGCGGTTGTTTGATTTACTTGGAGCAATTTTCCTCCTCCGCATTCAGCTGGGGAAAAATGTTACCACCGGTGCAGGAGCCTTTTTTCAATCGTCTTTTTCCCGTTGGAATAACGGGGTCGACCACGTTACGACGAATCTTTTAGGCAGAGTCCGCCGTAAGTGTTCCTCCATTGAATAGCACCTCCTTTGCCTTTCTCTTTATCTTCTTCTCCTCTACTTCCACACCATTTGGCTGCGACGTAGCCAAGGAGCGCCATTCCGTCCTGACGATGGCCTCTTACCACCCGTATCTCGCATTGCTCCCATTTTACCTCGTATTTTCTCCTACGGTTTCTCTTCTGAAACGGCAGTCGGATGAATGGGTCGCTGCGCTTTCGAGATTTTGATCAAGTCGAAACTTTTGGAAAGTATGTATTCCGGAAGATATCTTTTTCATCCTAGCACTCGCCTTTCCGCGACCCTCATATTTAACGAGATCAATCGAGACCTGACGTCGTTCGCATGAACCGTTTCACCGGATGTACGTAGCATCGAAACACTGGACGTTGTTGTTACGCCGAATAATTATGTATAAAAAGAAGGAAAGTGTTTATGGAAGTCCTCGTGAGAACGATATATGCTTGCCGACTTACTTTCATAAATCTTGAATATCCTTTTTCCAAATCAGTGCTAGCTAATGATAATTATTAAAATGGATGTAATTGGGATCACCTTCATGTTTCCACTAAGAAGATGTTATTATTGGACAGGGATATTATAGTCTGTATCTAAAATACCCTTATGGTCGTCAAGTAGCAAACACTTCATCCGTACACATAGTGATGATAATAGCCTGTGGACATCGATATTTTTATTTTAGAAGACCACATGCTATCGTATTTCGAGGTAATTATATATTATGTTTAACGCTGTATTAATATAATTATTAAGCGATATTTTTCGTGTTTCTATAATTATTCCTTATAATTCTTTTGTTTAATTATTAAATAATAATGTTAAGGTAGCTGCAGTAGGTCCATTACGCTGCTACAGTAAGAGTCTTACTACAGCGGAATTTCATAATGAAACAAATGAATACACAATACGGCTTTATTAATTTGTATTATATTACTTCCATTCAGACTTTCTTTATGTATTTATGATGTCGAGAATGATCATCCGATAATTTTTCATAATAAATTCTTAAGGTAAAATCACAAATTCAAACTTAAATGATCCAATCGATCAACATTATTAACGTCAGATATCAGCCATGAGGTTTAGGGCCTATTGAGTAATAGTAACCCATTAAAGAGAAAATCGAGGTCTTTGTATGCTTTAATTACGAGATAAATTGGCAAACCAAGCATCATAGTATTCACTAAGAACCTGAAGTACATGTTTTAAACCGTTTAGCAGTACAGTACGAAACATCAGCAAATGATTTACCTACAACAATAAGACTTAAGTCGAAATATGATCAGATTTTCTCTCAAACTACAGATTTTCGTTAATGTTTCGGCCATCGTTCCACTTTAATTCACGTCCTTGCGGAGCCCAGGATTTGAAGTCTCCCCTCCCATCAGCGTCCGACAACGCTTATCTTTGCGGTCGAAATTCTCGTTCATTTTTCATTCATATGTATACAAGAGAACGTGACGTCAGCGGTGATGCAACATAATAATGTTACTCTATCTTAACAATGTATCATAAATAATTGAGTATCGTTGGTTTAAAGGGGAGGTTATAAAAAATGCTGCACTGACAAAGGAGCCAATTCATCCTCAATGCGATACGCGCTGCGGTATCGAGATATGTTTGCAAAGACCGAAAGCTTCGTTTTGTATTTTCTTTTGTGAAAGGAGTTACTCTTTTCGAATGAAGTAACTTCGCCGACAAAGCTCAAAAATTCGTGCAAACAACGCTACATGAAAAACACGATAGGAAAAAAGAGGAAAAGCCATTTTCGTCTCGCAAAGCAACAATACCACATTCAGTCGCCAAAGTAAAAGGCGGGGACTGAGCGATTTAAAGTAAAAAATACCACCTAAAAAGCAGGAAGCTGAGAGCAGATAGCTTTTTAGGGTAGGATTGCAAGAAAAATGGCAGCAGTAAATAGTGCCTCAAACATTTGTTTCATAAGTCTCTGGAAGATTACAAAATGGTAAAAAGGATCTCAATTTCACCTCTCCGACAGTGTTTTAGTTTAGGAATATAAGGTTGACATTTTTGCCCTCATTTCCTCATACATTTTTATTCTATCATGGAAAGGTGACTGATTGTGGTGCTTAGTTTTCGGAGATATGATTATTACAATTATATGAATAGCATGATTCTTTCTATGGTAAATCGGAAGTTCTTTACCTTCAAAAGTTATAGAAAACGGAAAATGTTCGATTTAATCTTATTCTTAGACTCCTGAAATTCTTAAGAATTAATGGTAATTGATTAATATAAATTTTTAGCTCTTTAATCTTTAGTATTAAATAAAAAATTATATTGTAACTATTATAACATGTACTTCAATCTTTATCGCGATTAGATTTATAACTACCGAAATTGGCATCATAATACATTTAAGGTTTCTTTGCACCGATGAGAAATGTTGTTTTCTGCGATTTTCCAGCTAAATCCGCATAATTTTTCATATACTCAAGATGCACAGTCATGAATCAATGATAAATGTTCTAGTTGCCTCTTCCGTTCGTCGCATCTCGAGGGATAGTCTTCCAGATAAATCCTGATAAATTACATCTCCGCGTACACATTAAGGCGGGGTCAAGGATCTGAGGATTTGCATTTTTAGTTTCCTTTCTTTCATAATCGAAGAGTCTGGACATATTAAGAAAAACTTACTTTCTCCAGCATGTGTTAGAATATTAGCAGCTATTTTGATTAATGTTCATGTATGAAAAAAAACATTTTTCGGAACCGTAAGACATTCTTCCACAGTTTTTAGAGTTGTTGAATATTGTGTATCATGCACTGTTATCAGTTGCTGGTTGATTACTAGATTTTAGTTCGTTTGAGGAAAAAAAATTCGGAAAGAAGAACGGAGAGACATCTCTCATCTCTTTTCAGATGACCAAAATAACCTCGCTGCATTTCTTTTTCGTCGTAACATCAGTTTTTTGCTTAAACATTTGCTTTATTTTCTATGAATTATAACGTTAAAAAGTGCTCCTTTATATAATACAACTGACAGCAAGCGCCTTGGAGCTCCACATATCTGTCTCATCTTTCTATCTTTATTGATAATATGAAACCCTATTTCCATCACATCTGTAAGCAATGTAACGGTCGTTAAGAGGTAAAAAATATTCCCGTCTTTAATATGAGAAAGATTGAATTTATTCCCCTCATAAAGCTTTTATTAAATTTACTCCTCAACGTTCGCGGCATACCTTGTCAGTCATCATAGCACCCCAGGGTGTTGTGGTTGCCAGGATGCGGAAGGAAATAAGCCTGCGACTTAAAATTGATCCCAGCGGGAAGCCACCATCGAACTTAGAGCATCCCAAAGAGTTATGCAAGGGAGTTACATAATGCAAAATTTGTACACCAATGATGGAAATCTATTAATAGTCATTTCAAGTAACCTAAAGCTTTGTTTTGTAACCACAGTTAAGTTTCATTAAAATTTTCGTCGGTAACTTAAGTATCGAATCGGTCGAGCCAACCATAAAATGTCAGCTAACGAGTTTTACTTATTTGTTTACCCTTACGGCGAGGTTAGGCCCAATGGGCCTCTCTTACACCTAACCTCTGAGTCAGTGATGTAAAAATTATTAAAATAGAATTCAACTTACAACTAACATCTATGGTAATTAATACAATTCTAAAAGTCCCAATTTCTAAAAATGCTACACCAAAATTAACACAAAAAACACATCATAATATAACCTAATATTTTAATCATCTGTACCTTTTTAACAAATATTGTTCGATATCTTCCCCGGACAGATAATAAGCTACCTTTTTAATCACCAAATGTTTAAACGGATGTTTTATTAAATGAAGTTGTTAATTTTACAGATTGGATATTGAGTTTAAAGTGCGTGGTATGGTTAATCATACTTCATTCGTTGAATATTGAGTTTAAAGTGCGTTGTATGGTTAATCATACTTCATTCGTTTGGTTTAATGGTTCGGAAAGTAGTACAGCATGGTATTTGGTACCTAGCTGAGCATGTAAATAATTGTTTCCGATCAACGCTGGTACATACGTAGGTATTTATCACTCTTGATTTCTCCGCGAAGAATCAACTAGTAATTCAAATAGTAGTATATACTCGTAAGTACGTTAGTTACATCTATGCAATTCGATAACGTTTTACATTCTCAGAGAAAAATAACACCTCTGCAAGTGTAATTTTCTCCCTAATTAAAATACGGCTTAGCATTGAATATATATGCACTGAAATACATAATAATATAAAACGGTCACATAATTATAAAACACAATTGAACAGTGATTAGGACCATTACCTTACTTTTCATTCTAAGTTAGTAATAATTAAGATCATTTTTAAGTGCAAAGACATGATTTTTTGGTGCTCAAGTTAATGTTATATATTAATTAGCCTTTAGAGATGAATAATAAATATCACGGTCACATATTTCTTAAGTATTCTCATATCGCGATTAGTATTTTGGGCTACCTTTTACTTTAATAAGAGTTAAGAAAATTCATTTATCACTTCATAAAAGTACAAAGTATTTACATAATTATGATATTAAATGTAGGAGAGAGGCGGTAAAATTGATGAATAATTTAACGATATGATAAGGTATGTACATGTATGTACATACAGAGACGGTCAAGAGTAGGGTTCCGTGAATGCCAAATATCGGACCCCCATTCTTTAAAGGCAAATTCTTGCTTTTTCAGAAATCGAGCAATATATCTATAGAAAATTTTAATGTCAAACATCTCGCTTTATTTATAGGAAGCGTGTATTGAATACAATACACGCTGAACTCAAGGCAAAAAAACCGGGAGTAAAGTAACCGGGAGTTCTGATGATGAGCATGACAACCGGTAATTAGAGGATTGACTGAAAACACAACGGAAAATTCCTTGAGGTGACAATTTAACTAAAAGGAAGAATTATGTTAACCACTACGAAAATCATAGTTTTACCTGTCTCGGCAGAGCTCGGAGTTTATCTTTAAATTAAGGAATATTTCTGATGAAGCGATACAAAAATCATCCAAGTATTGAGTATAACCGACATGGTTTGGTGAAATTTGGGCCATATGGCCATATTTTCTATGATCCCAATTTCTTGTTCCTCTTATTTTATATTTCCGCGTTTCCGAAAACTTCTCTGCTATCGTAGTCACGTCTAATTGTTATTTTCCGTAATGTCAGATAATCAGACATGATTAGATAGAGATGCTGGTTTTGACATACCCCCTGCCGTATGCCAATTGGGGTCTTGCGTAAATGTATCTTCCAAAAACTCCCATTTTATCATTTTTTCCATACCAGTCAATCTAATAAGGCGATATTGTAATTTACATATATCTTACAAGTCATGGAACATGTCACACACTCATGCTGTCAAACACGCGGAGTAAAATTAGAAATATCGAAAATGCGTGGGAAATGACACGATGAATAGATCGGTGCTACATTTTTAGCAGATCACTACAGAAAATTTCGAGAAAATAAAATGTAAAGCCTCAATCATGTAATTATACGTGGATATTTTACAAAAAGAATATCTTAGGCTATTCTCCACTTCTTAGTAATACCGGAGTATTTCGTATGGAAATTTTCTCTTTCGATAACAGTATGGTGTTAGGAATTTTAGGAATGAAGATTTCATTGCTAGAAAGAGCCACTTCAATTAAATATTTTGCACTCAGACTTAATTCTACGTCACGGCATCTCTTACATGCAAAGTATTCCACGTATATATGTACTGTACGCTACATTGTCTATTTGTTCCCTTAATGAAATTAATATTTCTCTAAGGTTCTCATTCGAAGGAAATCGATAAATACACCTTTATAGTATTGAAACAAGTTCTGCTTCATGTCACAAGCAATTCTGTCACTAAATACACATCTAAAAAAGAGACTCATACACTTAAACACTAAGATATGAACGTCTAAATTGCACGACAAAGTATGAAAATTTGAAGAAGGTGCTTTTAGATCGCTCACGCGGGAGCAGTATAAGGTTCAATGTCCAGCTCTTCGGAATTATAATCATTCAGATTTATGGAATG
>KZ308999.1:137959-172606 GCA_000376725.2 Ladona fulva
CCTAATCGCGACGGGTAATTCTTAAATAAATAAATAGGGTTGAAGTTTGGCTGGATAAGGAAAGACTGGTTTTCAATGAAAATGCAGCGTAGTAAAACCAAAATAATTAAGAATTAGATACCTGCATTTGATTAAACTCGTGCACGAAAAACAACTTTTTGATCATTTATTATGACATCGAAGGAGAAAATATGATTATCTACCTTATTTGTACTTTATGATTGGCATTCGAGAAATCATAATCTGATAGTCGATCTACGAATTTACATCACTCATACGTAAAATCGACTCCGAAGTGGAAGCGAACAAAATGCCTGAATTCATTAAAATACTCTACTGAAGAATGAATTTTCAAACTTCAGCGAATTCACATGGACGTTCTTCATTTCTTTCTGGTCTGTCACGCGGCGGAGGAATAAAATACCACCGTCAGATGACACAACAAATGAACGCGGCGAAAATTAAAAATAAATTCCTCTCTATCGCGAGACCGATTCCTAGGAATATTCAGCGAATGAGGAAAAGCAGAGGCCGTAATGGGTCCATAAAGCACGGCACCGCATTCTATTTCGGCGCGGTATTTGGCGTTCGCAAATGAAAAATACCGACATTTCCCCCACATCGTCCTCTCTATCCAATGCAGACTTCGACAAAAAACGAGCGGTATTCCTTCCTTGCGCTCCCCCTCCACGCTTCCTCTCTCGTTTCCTTTGTCCCCCGTCCTTGGCTCGAACCGATTATCCTTCGGTCGCCGTAAATTGGTTCATCTCTTTTTTCGCACAAACCCCATTCCCATTTCGGGCGTCCCGTTGCCACCAGTTGATCCGTTTCTGATACCGCGCCATCTGCTGTGAGCCACCATTTTCGCTATAGCATATAGTGAGGAACAGGCGTCATTTTTCAGGCATCTGACACGGCTGGCGGAGCCATACTCCCGTCGGTGCTGATGGCATTTGGAAATAGTATGATCCTCAGTGAGGTGTTTGTGATGAGGAGACTGAATGTGACGAGGGAAGATGAGATGTACAGTTGCTCCGTAGGTTATTCCTCGGAAAATAGGGTGCGAGGTTTACAGGTGTTGATGGCCTATTTTGCGGCGAGCATCCAGTTTATTCGTCTTGGTGAGATTGCGGGACACTAGGAAAGTATGGCGCAGTGCTCCTATTCACATATTCGGGGCATACAGTTTTGTTTACGATTTATTATTCTTGATGAATGATCAGTTATATATTCTACGTCAGACTATATGTTATCTTATTTTGATTTAGAATTCCTATTTCATATTTATTTATATTTATGTTATTATTCTTGAAAGCTTTTAGCATATTATATTTTATGGTTCTACTTCTTATAGGAGAGTGAAAATCTAAAATAGTGATAACGTTGAAATATCGTTTTGTTGTATTTTCTTGTATTCGAGAAATATTTGTTCCTGCAAAAAGTTTTTCACAAGCTTAAAATGTTTTCCGTGACATATTTCGTATAAGGAAAATGAAATAGTAAAATAAAGGATAGCATTCGGAGGTGATATGAAAAATGCAAAAGGAAAATTTTAATTTCCTTAATTTTAGACCTAATTGCTTAAGAAATCTTATATAAATTATCTTATAATATTAATTAATTAAACAAAGGAATAAAAACAGAAAGTGAGAAATAGAAGAAAAAGTAAATGATTTATCACGAAGATAATTGGACTGGCGGTGAGGCTACGGTGAGTTTGATTAAGTGCATCTTTTACTCCTACCGTATGGAATGTCTTAATCAAGAAGATAGTTAAAGGAAATGATTGAAAGGGTAGAAAACGAAAGGGAAGGAAAGGACATAGAAAACGAATCGATTTGCAATATAATTATTAAAATTATAAATGTTAACGGAAGGCTACTCCACGTTGTGGATAGTATTTATTCGACTCCTTAGGCTTAATTAATCATAAAAATAATAAAAAATGTATTCTTGGCAAAGTTAGATAAAGTAATGGAACCAATTTAAAGATGTAAACTATCGAGAAATTGAAATTTTATACCGAAAGAAAATTTTTGTTAAGACTGTAAGAAATTAGTTAAGCAAATTAACAATAAAACATTGCATGCAAAACTGATCACGAGGCTACGAAGATTCCTGCTGTGGATGCCAACCGGAAGAATGCTACGCGATATCCTGGAACATATGCAACGTTTTGTCCGTTATGCATCACTGGTTGCATCTCAAATAAATTACGGCGCTATTTAGGGAGAGCCAATTAGTGTAGGATTTACATGAAATTGTTGAGATTTATCC
Organism: Ladona fulva; assembly: GCA_000376725.2. NCBI lineage: Eukaryota > Metazoa > Arthropoda > Insecta > Odonata > Libellulidae > Ladona > Ladona fulva. The sequence continues at coordinate 140,237 of KZ308999.1, forward strand.
GTCTCTATTATCTTCCATTTACAATTCTGCACCGGGGTCCGATATTTCACAGTTTTATTTTACTATTAGTGGAAATAGATAAATGCTAGATTAGTCCTACGTCCTTCCTATCTCTTCATCAGTCCCACTAGTCACACTACTACTATTGCTATGACTAACAATAAGTTCTCTAAGGCAGTGCTCAGCAACCTTTTCTCACCTACAACACACCAAAATTCTTCATAGACCTCCGACCTGGCACACCAAAACTAAAATATGTAGGTATTAAATTGATACACAAATTTTACAATAAATTTTTGTTTTTTATTTGAAAAGTATAGATACATAAAACTATGACATATTTATTTTAACGCAATCNAGAGATAATTATAAATAAAAAGATGTGGGTTGTGGGAAAAAACTCCTCAACTGAAGGTTTACGGAGAAAAACCCACGATGCGGGAAAACGCCCACACAAGAAGGAGAGCGAAAAAACCCGCAAAAATACAGAGATAAGCTTAAATAAGGTGTGCTGATCGTTCTGGCAGCTCGAAGTATATGTTCGTCTGGCGTCAACAGCTGAAAACTGAAAGGGAGGAAAGAAAAAGGGACAGTATACGATTCAATTGATCTAACATATAAGATAATATATCACACATGCATAAGTATAAATGTGATATTGGAAAGGAAGCATAGTAATTAAAGTTATCTCAGAAATGAAGAGGATATGGCAGAATATTGATAAAGAAGGTCTAAATTTGGTTATGAGTAGAGAAGATTGGATTAAGGGGAATGGGATGCAATATTCATTGAAGAAAAGACGCTTTCTAATAACTGATTAGTCATTTTTAGCCTTTAAATAAGATTTCAGGTATGTGCTATTGAGCGAATCATTTTTTATACTATTATTTACTCCGTAGAATTATCAGCGATCAGTTTCTATTCGTTTGACTTCTTGTAAGTTGACATTTTTGATAACAACATTTTTCCGTTTGGAATCATCTTTAGCTTCAATGTGTAATAAATTCCTTCAATTCATACTATTTTCTTTTCTTTCGTTTATACTCAAATTGACTTATAGTTACGATAGTAAAGCAAATCAACAACTGATATATCTTATATTTAACCGCTAGTATAAAAGCTGTGTGCATTTTAATTTATTTACATTTTTAGTATAGAGCTGCTTTTTGAGGATAAAATCCAATGAGTTGTCTCTTATAGCTACCATATCCTACTAAATAGCATCACCTCATAAAGGAAAAGAAGCGTTGGAAATAACAATTTTATCGTAACTGAGACAGAGACAAATGGTTAGAATTAATGGTCAAGTAATGAATAGGATAGAAATTAATGACATCTAATAAAAACTAATTTCAACTTTTTACTGAGATATTGAAGATCGTTTAGAGTATTATTAAAAATGTGCTACTGATTTATTTACCTAGGCGTTCTTTCTAAAACATTTTGCAGTTTAGCTATTCTCATTTGTGAATCATTAAGTTAATCATTTCATCTTACTGATTTATGTGCAGTAAAACATTAATCAGGGAATCTTATCTTGTTTGCCTGTATACCTCTATTGTCTGTTATTCTTGAGATGCCATACATTGGAAGTAATCGAGGTAATTAAAAGTAGAACTAAGTTTTGACTATTCCAAGAAAATTAAAATTATCTCATCTTTAATATTTATTGCACCCAAAGTTTTAGTTTTGCCTTTCGATGAAAAAATAACTGAAGGGAGCAATGGTCCCTGCTGGAAGATAACGGCATGTGCGGATCTTCTGGGTCAAATTGGAGCTAAACTCATATCTCCCGTTTTAATCATATTTCAACCCCACCCTCGTACACCCGGGGCTCTGTGCCAAGAGAGTATTCTCTCACTATCTCCAATTTTTGACGGTCCGAGAATCGAACCCGGAACATTTTGGCTCAAAGGTCTTTTCTTCGGGGAAAGGAAAGTGTGCGATTGTACCCAGGACAGCGGGAATTATGTGCAGTTTCGGCCACCGTCCTCTCGTTTGCGGACCGAAAAAGCGTCCACAGAACTGCTGATGAAGCGGAAGGGAGAGAAACAGAGATGAGGGAGATAAGGGGGTGGCCCGGAAAGAGATATTGCGCATAGATAAGGGAGATAAGAGAGAGGGAGATGGAAAATAGGAACATATACGACAAAGTAATGAAAGAGGGATCGCGGGACAGATAGGAAGTAGATTCGGAATGGAGAGGAGTGGAGATTGACGTGATATGCTGGATAAAAAGAGATGAAAGAGGAGGGTTTGGGAGAAAGATACCCCAAAATACATGAAAGAGATGGGAAACGATGGAGTAAGAAAGGACTATTAGTCAAAGTTATTAGTTATAAGATGCGATTATTGATATGAAAGAGAAGCAAGTGAAGAAGGGAGATGGGAAATGGAGAGAATTTGGAAAATAAGGGAGAGTGAAGGAGAGGAGGAACATCAAGCTATGAAGGTAAAGGAAATTCTAAGGGATGTAAAAGGTTACAAAGAGGAGGTAGAGGGTGAAGATACGAGAAGAGACAAGAGAGAGGAGGAGGAAGGGAAAGCATAGGGAATGAAGTTGTGAACTGGAGGTTCATTATCTCCGTCGGCTGTGGTTGTGCCTAAGACCCGGAGGAGGGAGAGTGGACTTTGTTGGCAGCCAAAGGGGATGAATATGGTTCAGGGGTGAAGAACCGGGCCAACAGGGTGTGGGAAACACTTTCAAAACAGTGTTAGGGGGGAAAGAACGAATTAATCGGAAGTGGGAAGTAGCACTGAAAATCGAGGGAGAGCGTTTGAGGGTAAAGGGGTGATGTCTGAAGGGATACGTATTAAGTGTTATAAATGTTAGCCCGTGATAGGGTAATGGTATATAAAAGTTCGTTATCTTTTTATTCTAGAAATAGCTGCATGTTTTAATGTATTTCTGTAATTGCTCGTGAGAGCTTAGAGGAGACGTTTTTGTATGCAAAATGGGTCACGACCGAAGGAGCCTTATTTATCGAATGTGTTATGGTTGGGCAAAAAGCCAAGAGATAAAAATTTACTAACACTAGATATACAACGGCTATCGCTTCACCTCCTTTATCTTTCGATGGAGATTTTGGTGATTTTATTGCATGAATACAGTTTTATTTTACGTGTAATCACATGTCATTTATCATTTTCTCATATGACCTCATGATTTTAGGGATTTATCTACCCGTTCTCATTCAACGATGGATCTAAATTTGAATTCAAATTGCTCATAACTTATATTATATTACATATAATTTACTATGAATTTATTGATCATAATCTTAATTTCGTCTCATACATTAAATTTTCGTCGTATACGTCAAAAGAAGGATATCTAACAAATTAGAGGTAATGGAATTATAGCACGGAAATTATAACGAAAAATTTTGTCGAGATTTACATTAAAATTTTTTAATCACTTGGTTTCCACTTGTATAATTTCCAATACGATATCAGGTGGCACATTCCTTTCTCAAGGTAATCAATAGTCACTGCCTAGCAGCATTTGTGCTTAATATAAGAAAGATTTTGTGTAATAAATAGACTAATGCTCACGAATTAGATGAACCATGACGCGAGTATGAATTACAAAATAAATATTGCTTGGCCTAGTCTACTGTTTCCCTTTCTTTCGTTTCATTATAAACAAGAAAGACTTCACTTAGTATTTTAACAGCCATTTTTGGAACATTAAAAATGAATTAGGTGTGTAATAAGTGTTCGGATTGATGTTTATATTATCATCATTTACTCCTACGGAGAGGTACAGCCAAAATGGCCTCTTTTCCACCCAATCTTTAGAGATACTACATTATAGTAATATTGCACTAATAGCCAAAAGCAATTTACTACAATTAACTTATATCTATAGAAATATATCGATAAATTAAAACAATCCGGCAAAGATAGATACAGAATAATTTGTACAAGTAGTAGATACAAACTAATAGGCAGTCAAGTCTGTCAATAAAACTAATACAACTAGATATAGATACATATAAGAACACAGATATTTTGATTATGGGGAAAAACCTTTCCAAACGTAAAGAAAGTAGTAATAATGAAACTTTATGATGTTTCCCTTTGTTTTCATGACAATATATACTTGAGAGTTTCTTCAGGCCCAAAGAATTCACACGAGAAGAAGCTATGGCGTCAACTCTTTCTTGTTTTACACCTTTACTTTTTCTTGCTGCTTATTTCGTTTATATTATTTCATATTTATCTGATTTTGACATCAGATAACTTTATTGTAAACATCCTCTATTTTCAGCCAACGCGTATAAGGTCCTATTAAAATTGTGGGCTTGTAGGTTCCGTGAGAAGAAAGTGTCACATTGAGTCTATTAGAACAAAAAGGAAAGAGAATTCAACGTATATTATAAAATGAAGGCTAAATGAAAATGAAAAAATATCTTGAGAGCTAAAGAATAAAGTATAAGATGAAAAGGATGCGAGGCTGAAGGGCGTGAGAAGCTAAGTTCAATTTAGCTTAGAGAATCGAGAAGCGGCAGTTACACATGGGGATGTAACAGAAGAGTGATAAGAGAGATAAATGGATGATTAGATGGGAATGACGGAACATATTGCGGATGCTTCCAAAGGGTAAAAGGAAGAGGGAGAAGGAAAACTCAAAGAGAAACTTTCTTCGATGCCAAGTTTACAATCTCACGGTTTGTCGATTCATTTAATTGCCAAGTTTCCCTCTTGTGGTTGTTTCCGAAGGAAAACCAGCATCCCGCATTTCCTGGAACTGATGGAATTGTAGATTAGCTGTTGAAGGGCATTCGATCCGTTTTCGTAATTTCGTTCCCTGTTGAATTTGAGGAAAATATTTATAGCTGTTTCCTTTTGAACCATCTATGATAGCTCCATCTGGATTTTCTTTACATTCAGAGGTGGTTCTAAAAGATTGCCAAAAGTGGAGATTTTCACGATTACTTATCGTAAGATAGCAACAATACTCTTGAATCTCAACTATTGGTAGTAAAAATATCATCAGTGCTAGATATGATCATGATTAGACATATTGATCATCTATATTGATACTTCGCAATTTTTCCATTAAGCTCCCCGTTATTTCCTACGCCAGGAGAGTAAAACTTACATAAAGAAAAGAGCCGCATAAATATAACAAAAAGAAAGGCTTATAGAGATGAATGATTTGAAAAAATTAAGGATATTTCATAATTTACAAAGAAAATATATTTGAAGGTGTGATGTGTAATTAACAATTGATGTGATTTATTTAATTATTTCAGAAGCAATATTTTGCAAATGAAATAAAATTAGAGGTTGACTTCCAAATGATACAATTCCTTTATTCTCAATTATGAAAAACTTCATATTTGTTAGTAAATAATCATAGTTTTCTATACTCATGGTGGGTCGTAAGTGTTAACTCTAGTGGGACCTACGTGGCCGACTAGAGGTTCGTTTGCTCTAATCACTATCAAGTGGATGGAGATTGCCATCGCTTTTGACATACTTAATATCATACGAAAATATCCATTTATATCCATCCATTGACTCAAATAATTACTTAGTTTTCCCATTAGTGGAAACACTAATTTCTAAAAAATATGTATTATTTAAATAGGAACTAATTTCCATCTACATCTGCATTAATGTCCTGTAAACCACCTTTCGGCGTAAGGCAGATGGTGTGTTCGGGCTACTTCTTTAGCTTAGTAATGTCGCGTATCGTTCGTCGAACGAATAAGTCCTTAAAACGACTTGTTCTGGTATCTATTTCTCTTATTTTACGCATATTGTCGGACCTGCCGAAGAGGCAGGAATAATAGCAAGACGTACTATCAATTACATCTTCCTTATATCTACTCTCTACGAATTTACCAAAGAAATCGCGGCGTAGCTTCTAATTTCCTTTCTATCAAGGATTTCAAACCAATCCAATTCTAATGCAAATCAATCTTGTTTTAATATAGATTTGGCGTTTTCTTTAAAAAGATTGATTTTTGCTTTCTCTCAAAAAAATGTATTTAATTACTTGCTTCAATACGGGTTACTTATGCAGAATATGTGTTCAGTTACGTGGATTCCACGCTTTAATTGCTCTCTGCAAATGCAGATGCAAACTGTGGTACCTTCCGACATTGAGATAGGAAATTTTCCGATGTAATTCCACGGACATTCACTATTCTGATTCTTGACGTAAATTCTTCTAGGAGCAAAGCATGAATTTTTACAAACTGTCGGAGAGGTGTCTATAGAGAAGCACTTTGAAGCTTCCCAAAATTTAATGTTCATTTACGTCGACGAAATTATAGCTCCGAGCTATAATTATAGCACTCTCTCTATTCACCAAATTTTTCGCGCTCCCATATCCGTGCGTCCGCTATTAATAATGAGATCCTGCAGTGCCTCTATCCTCTTACGCCAGATTACTGAAATAGCGCACTTTACTGATGTTACGTATGCGATTTCACAGAATCGTTACCAATGACGCACGATCCTCAGCGTCGCAGTTGAAGATCTGCAACAACGTAATTACACACACTCAAATGTATCACGCGGTTGAAATTATAGTTCAATCTAAAGTAGGTCAAATCTGAAGAATTTAATAAAATATATTTATCTATTCTTATCTTTCTGGGGGACGTAATTCTGTTCCTTGAAACTTGGAACTCCCTTTCCTCCAAATACACTTATTTTTTATGTAAAAATTATTTTTTTTCGGGTTTTCCCAGAAATTTGGAGCAAGCAGCATTTTCTGTATATTATGAGAGTTTCAAGAAGCTCACCGTGTCGCTACAGCACAGCCAAACACAGAACACAGCCAAAATATAAAGAATGGAGCAGCAAACATAACATGTTACACGGATGCTTTAGACTGTACAGAGTTGTACATTGAAAAATGTCAAAATAAATCGTAAATCACATAAAACTTCAATAAAAGTTAATTGCAGGCTATATCAAGCTTTTATTAATTGGAATACACGAAAATAACTATTTAATGGCATTTGTCTGTGACTGGTGAGTACTGAAAGGACAATATTTTTAAAGTAACACAATTTCCTCTGTGTTCGAATCGTACATTCCTTGGATGTTGATCATGTCAACTAATTGATTTAACGGTGATAACTGTTGTTTGAAGATTTAAAATTGCTTTGGGTGAACATGTCATTGATAAAATTTCCAACACTGATTTCCAGACCAGTAAAACTCTCGCCATTATTTTTACCTGATAATTTAATCTGGCAGATACTAGGGGATTAACACATTGAACATATTTTATAAAACTGACTTGAATCATTTAATAGCCATCGAGTGTTTTTAAAGATGCATTCTCAATTTATCTAAAACTTTTAGAACGGAAATAACTTCACCGTAATATTTTAAATTTGAAACTCAACGACCGTTGCCACCGGGTCCCACGACCTAATCGCGACGGGTAATTCTTAAATAAATAAATAGGGTTGAAGTTTGGCTGGATAAGGAAAGACTGGTTTTCAATGAAAATGCAGCGTAGTAAAACCAAAATAATTAAGAATTAGATACCTGCATTTGATTAAACTCGTGCACGAAAAACAACTTTTTGATCATTTATTATGACATCGAAGGAGAAAATATGATTATCTACCTTATTTGTACTTTATGATTGGCATTCGAGAAATCATAATCTGATAGTCGATCTACGAATTTACATCACTCATACGTAAAATCGACTCCGAAGTGGAAGCGAACAAAATGCCTGAATTCATTAAAATACTCTACTGAAGAATGAATTTTCAAACTTCAGCGAATTCACATGGACGTTCTTCATTTCTTTCTGGTCTGTCACGCGGCGGAGGAATAAAATACCACCGTCAGATGACACAACAAATGAACGCGGCGAAAATTAAAAATAAATTCCTCTCTATCGCGAGACCGATTCCTAGGAATATTCAGCGAAAGAGGAAAAGCAGAGGCCGTAATGGGTCCATAAAGCACGGCACCGCATTCTATTTCGGCGCGGTATTTGGCGTTCGCAAATGAAAAATACCGACATTTCCCCCACATCGTCCTCTCTATCCAATGCAGACTTCGACAAAAAACGAGCGGTATTCCTTCCTTGCGCTCCCCCTCCACGCTTCCTCTCTCGTTTCCTTTGTCCCCCGTCCTTGGCTCGAACCGATTATCCTTCGGTCGCCGTAAATTGGTTCATCTCTTTTTTCGCACAAACCCCATTCCCATTTCGGGCGTCCCGTTGCCACCAGTTGATCCGTTTCTGATACCGCGCCATCTGCTGTGAGCCACCATTTTCGCTATAGCATATAGTGAGGAACAGGCGTCATTTTTCAGGCATCTGACACGGCTGGCGGAGCCATACTCCCGTCGGTGCTGATGGCATTTGGAAATAGTATGATCCTCAGTGAGGTGTTTGTGATGAGGAGACTGAATGTGACGAGGGAAGATGAGATGTACAGTTGCTCCGTAGGTTATTCCTCGGAAAATAGGGTGCGAGGTTTACAGGTGTTGATGGCCTATTTTGCGGCGAGCATCCAGTTTATTCGTCTTGGTGAGATTGCGGGACACTAGGAAAGTATGGCGCAGTGCTCCTATTCACATATTCGGGGCATACAGTTTTGTTTACGATTTATTATTCTTGATGAATGATCAGTTATATATTCTACGTCAGACTATATGTTATCTTATTTTGATTTAGAATTCCTATTTCATATTTATTTATATTTATGTTATTATTCTTGAAAGCTTTTAGCATATTATATTTTATGGTTCGACTTCTTATNCTCATATGGGTCACCTAATATACCAAAATGTCAATCAGCCTGTCACGTCACTTATTCAACAGTGCAAGACAGGCCATAAGGTCTAAGGGTCATCATCGAAGAAGAGAGAGAAAGAAGAGAGCTTCGCAGTAAAATGGGTAACAGCAAAATGAACTGCAGAAGCTTTTCTTTGGCGAAGAGCTCAGTTCCTAGTGCGCTTCGGTGGCGTGAGTAGAAGTGCAAGGAAAGACATTGGAACACGGTTGTTAGTGAAGTAGAGGTTTAACTGGCCTCCTAGAAGGCCGATTTAGAACATTGCGAACGGCTCTTGCAGTGATTGTAAACCTCTGAGAAGGAGAGGTAACCTCTGTGGACAAATTTATAGTGTCGTTGTTTTTCCATCTTCATCGAACTCATGGTTGTCTTGCTTAATACGGTGATAGTAAGGTGTAAGAAGAGAAGTTGCAAGTGTGTGAAAAATCCATCGAAGTATAAACTGACATTTTTGGATGTTACAAGCGAATCTTAAGATTTCTTCCGTGGTTGTATAGAGGTGAAATATTGGACATACTTGGATGAAGGATATATCAACGAAAGTAAGTAAGAATAAAGTTATTCTAGGAACCTATTAGGTTCATTTACATTATTTAATTGCCAGAATACGTACTGCTTGCTGTACACCGAAGGGTTGACGATTCTAGTTCCGTATTCATAATAGTTTCTAGTTTAGCATTGTTTAACATGTAACTTATATACTTAAAAAATATAAATCATAAGCAATTCTCAGAGAATAGAGATTGTATTTTTTTCCATAACTTTTACCGCTATGTTTAGCTGTATTTTGAAATTTTACCCTAATAGCATATTTCGTATCAGTTTAGTTCACGAAAAAATTAATTCCTTTTCCGAGATCCTTTTCTCGAAATGTTAAAAAACTGCATTAGCNTAACAGTTGGCACCAGGCGCTGGGGGACCATTGAAAAATTATTTAGTTATAATAATTATTCTATTCTACATTTTGAAAAATAGACAATATTATGAAATATAATTTGTCATTGTGTATTAAATACATAATGAAAAATTGTAAAATGTCAAATGCATTGAATTTGACCGCGGCACACTTTTGTCCGGCTCACGGCACACCAGTGTGCCACGGCACACCGGTTGCGGAGCACTGCTCTAAGGTATCACACATTCCAATATTTTAACGGAAAACGATAATAATGGAAAACTTTTATATTCAAATTTGCATCTACTTCATAAGTAGTAAATGCGCAGTTGCCATAATTATCTAAATAATACGAACTTAGGCTCTTGGAACAGCTATAGTCGTATAGATTAGCACTATCAGGAAACAAAAATCGAACTGAAAAGGGCACATCCAAAAAAAAAATTGTTTTGCTGCGATGAAACGCGAGGAATTACTGCTTTCATTTGATTCTGACGAACGCTTATATGCCCAACACAAAACAATCACCTTCGCTGTCGAAGTACCATCTAAACCTACAAAACAATCTCGAGAGGCAATGGATTTTCATTTTCAGGTGCTGGCACTCCATGATTTCGAGGATATTAATTCACTCAATATTTTTTAAGCTGAGCAGTGACCAGATAAGAGCAGGAAAAACAACCCTTTCCTTTGTTAGCCGTCCAGACACGATGACGTTGATGACCGTATCAAGGATATCCCTCATTGTCGGTGTTTATTAGAATAAGTGCTAAGGTAGAGGATGGTGAGAACGTCAGCAATGCGCGCTAAGCTCATATGGGAACTCAAGCGTGAAAAATGGAAACAATCTCTCTACACCGAGTGCTATCTTAAAAAAATATTGGATTGCGAGGTCTGCAGAACACTTTTATATTAAAAACGTCTTCAATATTAAACATTCATTTACATGCGATTACAAAATGGCATTGAATAACGAATTTAATTTCAAATGAAGAATACTTTGGAGAGACAGAACTTAAACTTTCACTCTCCTCACCCTTATAGAAGAATAGTAACAATTTTTAAAAGGTGGCACTATAAAATTTGCGCTATCATTTAAAAATTAGCCGACCAAATTGACGAATCCATTTAAATCGCCTCTGTCCTGAGAGGTTAAAGTGTCAATGAGATATTAATATTACTGAGGTGGCCATTACTGGTTATGTCGTCCACATTAAAGGAATTGCATTTTTGACCCCATGTTGAATGAAATTCAGGCTGAATGAATGATTAAAATTGCTTACAATTTACGAATAAAAATAGTTTCATACCTAAGTATAACTTATTCTTGCATTTAAATTATAAGCCAGCAAGAGACTAAAAGGATTATGTTTCACGGAGAAAGAATCGTAGTTTTATCATTAGTACATGAAGCCTGTGACACCGCGGACGGGTCACGATTTTGCCCGTGTTTTGCGCGCCATCTGTTATTAACGTATCACGAAATAACTTATTCTTTCTGTACATCGTCGTTAGATGTCACTTGCTATGATTTATTGCAGCTACCTAGTCTAATTGCTTAGTCCTTTATTTATTCTTATCTTCAAGTTCCACGTGCCTGTAAAACTTGCCTCTTACAGAAAACGAAATGAATCGAATGAACCTAAATTGCTTTCTGAGGTTTTTGACGACAATTCTTCACTAGAGTTCGAGAAAAGCTCCGAAAAGCCGTTGTTTGCGACCAACTAACTGTTGGAAAATTTCAACCAGCGGGGGTTATGGTTCTATGTGGTCGCGCTTTGCATTCATTGTTCTCAATACGTATTTCGAATAAGATAATTTGTCAAATGTCTGGGGATGACTGTACGAATGAATGTTTTGATGGCTGTAAAGACGATTCTAGTGACAATTCCTGTGATATACTTGGGACTATAAGGATAATTTTTCATTGATAAAATGGCTCAGAGCAAATCTCGCACACTGTATATGCCTCTTGGTGCAGTACTACATTTAGAACTGCTTCGAGACACATACTAGTACTAACAATATGAAATTGTAAAAAACGGAACAGATAAAACAAAATATACAACTATAGATATAAGAGTGAATTTTTGTTGTTTGCTTTATGTATAGTATTATATCTACTTCACATTTATATGAAATATACCGAATATTTTTCGTTATTGTTTATGACTTGATCAAAATTATACATCATTAAAAAAAATAATTTTATGCGTACATTTAAAATTATATAACAACGAGGCTTCAGCTGTTACATTCAAACATTGAACGTTTATAATTAACATAATTAAAAGCTGTTGAGACTAATAGTTGACTCAAAAATTAATACCTACAGGTAAAATACCCGGCCGCTGGGGTAAGTTGGGAAAAAATCCTGCCTTGAATGTGTTAAAATTATGCACAGTAGAAATAAATGTCTATGTGAAATACATGAGGAACCAAAACATTTTATTAAGAATTGTAAAACCTGAATAGTTGGACCCGATTACCTAAGGGAGCATCCAAACACAGACCACTTATGGTACACCGATAATGTTAAGAAGGAAATGATAAAGCATGTCCTTAAAAACCTTTGCCAGCAACATAAATATCTCCCCACTGTTGAGGCAGAGAAAGTAAAGGAAGATGTTTTTAAAATGATCAAAGAACCTTGACTTTGTGAGGCAGTTTTTCTGAAGAAAATGAAAGAGCCCACAATTCCCGGTAAGATTGTACGTGTGGAAAATTACCTTAGCCGTCGAAGCACTTCTAATAATACTACTACTGCTAAAGCCCATCATTCTGACCTCTGAGCCTTTAATACAAGGAGTACTCAAACTAAAAGCAATTTATTTGCTTTCTCATAGAATCTGTGCAAATCCCTCAAGTAAATCGTTTATACGTACGTCAAATTCTCATCCTTCCGCTAAAACCTCAGAAAATCCACCAAAATTACCTCACGCTGCATTTAGCCTCAAATAGCTGATTGCGGAATGAGCAATTAATTAAATCGGTTGGATCCTGGAAGGGAGAAACCTGCTCTATACGGACTTTGTAACCAGTGGACACTATCCCTATTATAGTACATCAGTAGTAATTGCAAAGGTCTTGCATATAACGTCGATATTATGCTTCCTCTTGCTCTGCAAACATTTCCCCAGACGAAGATAGAGCGAGAAGGGGACGAGAACGGAAATCAAAGCAAAGTTAGCTTAAAAGTTATTTAGTAACGCATCTAACCTCCAAAGCGGCTCGTGTAAGACGGGAAAAAGGTCTTGGAGGCGTGGCAGGAGGAATCTAGATGCCGAGAAGTTTATAATGCGCTCCGCGATCCTCGTCTGTCGTCTCTTGAACTGGAAGCGATACAAACGATGGGTATCAAAGTCCGTGGGATCTTTGCCAAAGAATATGGACGCTATCTCCCACTCTTAAAAAAAGGTTACCCTACTTCAGAAACTCCACCCGCTTGCAGGATCACTTGCTTCCATCTTGCCATCTTTCCGTATTCCTCTTCCACTCTGTTTAATGAATATCTTTGTTTTTTCTACAGGGAAAGAGCTTCTTCCATACACTGATGTACTTTGTCACCTTCACTGGTCATGATCACGAGGCAGGAAAAATTTTAACTTCTTGATTTGGGGATTGGGCGGGTTGTGTTTTGAAAGATGTCAGAAATGAGTGATTGTTGAGTCGATTAGAGGAAAAATGAACGATGCATATTTTACGAGGTTGGCAGTCTGATGAAACATGACTTTGTGAGAGAAAAGATTCCTTCTCGAATCACGGGGTAAAATAGAGGGAAAGATATTGAAGAAAAGGAAAAATATGGCGCTCAAAAATTAGAGTGGTGTTTCAAAGATTTGTTGAGAATCATTAATTTTCCATTCATCGTAATTAAAAAATCATATGCATCCCTCTTTAGCATGTGTTACTCAATGGCTATAAACGGACTGTTTGTTTTTCATCTTCAAGGAAAATAGTTTATTTCCACCGTCTGGTCTTAGATAAACATATACTCCATCACATAAATGTCTGGAATGAAATTTCCTTATAATTACTTTAAGGTTTGCCCTTATCGAGTTTATGAGCGAATCTTCCGTACGCCTCGAAGACCTGAAATGTGCTTGTAGTTAGTTTAAGGTCTGGAAAATCATATAATCAGATAAATTTTTCTCAGTTACATCCAACGTTTTTCATTGGGTAAAAATTTATCCGCTTCTTTTCAAAGAATGCTCAGCTGGAAGCAGTCCATTCGTTGCCTTTTCAGAGAATTTAGTTTGATTTTCTACCGGTGCAACAGTTTGTTTGATTCCATTGTTTGCATGAGTGGAAAGCTCTTTACAAACACGGGCAGTGAAGGTTGCTCTAACAAGTATGCTATGCTCCATCAAGTTGTCCCTTAGTCAATCTTTTCAATATAGTTTCTCCTCGATGGATTAAATTATTAATATGAAGAGCTAGTAAAATGTCTTAAAATCCTACAGTCCTTGGGATATCAATGAAGATTCCTTTAAGAATGTACCAAGATGATGGTAAAATGAAAATTTAACAAAAAATACCTCATATGCCAACATGTATTTTTCTATCTTCTACCAAGAATTTGACCACACGATCTAAGCAGCCAGAATTAAACTTTTCTATGGACCACTGGTCCTGAAATATTTCTTTACTAAATTCAAAGCTAAGCTGAATGTATAATCAACCGTAGAACATCGGAACGAGATGGATGAGTGTTATTTCATACATTGCACATTTCTACTTTAAATCTGTAAAGCCTCTACCAAATCGTGAACTCACAATGAAATATTATTTTTTATCTAATACATATCTAGAAATAATTTACTGAATCTATGCATCGAGCGATAGCCCACATATTTCCTGATGGTCTCATTCAAAATCATCATTTTTATAAAAATATCAAAGCTGATAAATGAAATTATACATTATCCAATGATGTGTTTTCATGTGAAGCCAATCTAAAATTCCAACATTGGCATCAAGTCGCTCTTTGTATAATGGATGGACTGTAATGAATACCGACGTGTGCTAAATATTTTACGATCAAAATTTTCGAGCCACGAAAAATGGGGGATATATATCGAACGTTTTAATAAAGGGAAAAGCAAAGTATGCGGTAATCTCCTTTCAACGAGTGAGCCAGAATTTATCGCATGGTCGCGCATATTTCTGTCTCGCTTCTAATTTGCAGTCTTCTCATTAATGTTTGCGCCTGTGCTTCAGCTAACGCATAATGGGATTGTACTAATTAATCTCGATCATAGCATCAAAAAGATGAGATATTTTAGTGCATATCCCAATACATCTGAATAGTTATTGACGTTGGAGTTGCTAATAAGTGGATGTCCGAATTTTTGCAAATTTATTGATAGGGTGACACTGCTCATTTATTAATATAATGTATTCATTTTGCCATATTCGCGAAATCGTTCATCCGGAGAGTTAGATCTCGAACTACGTGGTTGTTCCTTTGAAAAGATTGCATGAATAATTCCTTAACATTTCCAAAAACACCGAGAGAAATACAGTGGGCATTCCTCTCAAAACTTTTTCATTAACATTCTACGGAGGAAATTGAGATAAAGAGCATTCAGGAGTTAATAACATTTAATTCTGAACTACTTTTATTATGGTAACCTGATCATGGAACTGGACTGAACTAGGTAACTAATAACGGTTTCCTTAGACCAAAAAGAGGAAAGTTAAATTTTCCATTTCATTTACAGTTGACACCGAATAATCGTAGTATTATAAATAGGTGCATTTAAAATACCGCTCTAAATTTTCTTCTCTGAATTAATTATTGTCGAATCATAGCAATAAAACGATAAAAAATCGAAATTAATATCGATATACTAAGAGTGTTATATTCTTAGAAGAATTTGCTTCTCTTTCTGTTGGGAAATGTTGACTACGTCTGAAAGACCTAGTATTAGAACGTAATAACTAATGACCCAATACAAAAATCTTCTAGCAATGATCAGCAGTTGACCGATAGACAAGATAGCAGTAGTTTATAGCTAAGACTTCTTTCAAGCTATTTATTACTACGTACTGATTTTCTTCCGCATACCCAACTATGACGCATTCACCGTTATTATTGAAAGAAACATCATCGAGTTCATTAGCTATGTGGGCACCATGGCTGTTATAATAAGCGGCGATAATAAGCTTCGCAGTAAACCGATAGTGACAACCCCCCATCCCCTGAGAGAGAACCACCCTTCGAGACGGCATCATCAACTCCTCCGGGACCACTCCTCTCGGCCAAGCCGGTAGCCCGGAACCTCCTCACCAGCCTCCTGAAAGTTAAGGACCATTTAGCACCCCACGAATGGAGGGAAATCCTCAAGCCTTTCCAGGAGACAATGTAAGTGACGTGCAGGCTGATTCTATACCCAATGTAATTGTAAATGAGCAAACAAGCCTAAACTTAGCTAATCCCTGCAGCAGTAGTGCTAAACGTGTAATAGACGAGGACGGCTTTACGCTAGTTAACAATCCAAAAAAAGACCATCCATTACCCACCGCTCCTCTCCCAACTCAAACACCAATCCTAAATAGATTCGATCCTATCCGTAATACCTACCTTCCAGAACCCAATTCTTCTCAGTCCAACCCAACTCCTAAAAAACTAACCGGTATTCCATCGATAAAAATTAAAACAAACAAAGAATGGCCGAGAATTTTAAACTCTCTCACCGAAAATCTCGCTCTTCCGCCCGTGTGTCAAATGGCGGGGCCTGAACTACTACTAATAAAGACGCAAAAAGTGGACGATTATTTTAAAGCTAGAGAGTATTTAAAAAACGAAAATATTGAATTCTACATATATCAAGTACCTTCCTTACGTAAATTAGACTTTGTCGTTCGTGATCTACCCGCGTCCATCCCGGTTGAAGTGATAAAAGAAGCCCTTATTAATGAAGAAATCCCGGTTATAGATGTAGAACAAATTTTCACTACCCGACCAACCGCCAAAGATATAATTTCAAGCAACCCCGGCCCTTTCAAAAAACGACCTTGTCCGCTCTTCAAAATTACCTTAGATCACTCCGTAAATAAAGAAAAACTAACTAATCTCACCCATCTTATAGGACTAAAAATAAGAATCACTGATTACGTAAAACCTAAACTACCGGTTCAATGCTTCAGATGTCAACAGCTCGGGCACACGAAAAATTACTGCAATTTCCAACCCAATTGCGTGAAATGCGGCGGCCCCCATTTATCTCGCGAATGTAAAAAAATTCCCACAGACCCACCCAATTGTTATTTATGTAAAGAAAAACATACGGCGAACTATAAGGGATGTAAAATATTCCTAAAAGCAAAAGAAGCCATTAAAAACAGAAATAAACCGAGAAACCCCAATATAAATTCCCTCTCACAATTCCCCTCTCTAACAAATAACAACTCTAACACTCCCCCCCTACTTCGTGTCCCAAACCTAACCCAATAAATGACTCAAACCCAAACTCCATGCAAGATGACCTCCAGACATGGTTTCTGGCCATTCTAAACCAAGTAAATCTCCCACCTCCCACTATAACAGAGAAAAAAACTATTATCTTAGGTGAATTACTAAAGCTTTATTCATTATGCCGGGAGCCAACTTAAATAAATATCATTACATGGAACTGCAATGGAATCTCAAACAAAACCCCGTTATTAACTCACTTCCTCTCAACAAACGACATCCATTTAATCGCCCTCCAAGAAACTAAACTCTCTCCTTCTAAAAGCCTCTTCTTACCCAACTTTAAAATAATAAGAAAAGATAGAGACAAAGCAGGTGGAGGAGTAGCCATCGCAATTCGGAAAAATATCCCCTTCCATATCATCTCACTTCCCATTTTCAAGTCTCTTGATAATTGGCATTTCTCTAAAGATAAATAACTCACCCTACATTGTTTATAGCACTTACATCCCTTGTCAGTCAAATACTGCATTAAACGAACTTCATCTTTTCATCCAAAATCAAAGTAACTTTCTAATAATTGGTGACTTAAATAGCAAAAACCCATACTGGGGTTCAAACACAACTAACCAAAACGGACGCAGACTATACAGAATCATTACGCAGAATCATCTCACAATTCATTCACCTTTCGCGCCAACCCATCACAATAAAAACAATAGCTTTGACCTTCTGGATTTTGGTCTGTCTAAAAACCCACATAATATTTCTCATCCTCTGGTCCTCAATTCTCTTGGCTCCGACCATTTCCCCGTTCTATTCTCCATTTATAGCAACATTTCGCTATTCCGCCCCAATCCTGCTTATCATATCAACTGGAACAAATATGCAGAATTTCTATGCAATAAACCAAACCTCCTAACACCTACAGCCCCAAATCCTAAAGATATAAATAGCCAAATCTCAAAACTTAATCAACTTATATTTGAAGCCAAGCAGTTTTCCCAAACCCCCGTCCGAATTACTCACCAACAAACTCCTCTCCCATTAAAAATTCGACAGCTGATTACCCTTCGTAACCAAAAAATTCGCGCCTTTCATAGTTACAGAAACCTACTGGACAAAGCAGAATGGAAAAGACTGAATAAGGAAATCCTCTTAGAAATCAGAGCTTACAAAAATCAAAACTGGTTAAAAAAAATTAATGAGCTAGAATTCGCAGATAACAGCTTGTGGAGAATGGCCAAGGCTCTGAAATCCGCTACTATTAACCCCTCTCCTCTCCTCTCAGACAACCTCTTGCATTTCGACCCCAATGTCAAAGCTCAAATTTTTTCAAATGAACTCACTTCAGAACCGGCCCCAATCACTTCTTCGCCTTCCACTCTCAAAACCGTAACAGATTCATGCAAAGCTCTCACCTTCTCCTCCCTCACAGCCATGCACCCCAAACGAAATCATCTCAATAATTAAAAAATTCAAAAATAATAAAGCCCCCGGACCTGACAATATAACAAATAAAGAGTTAAAGATATGGACCCATTTACCTCATCTCATAAATTTCCTCACTGATCTCATTAATTCCTGCCTTCTTTCTGGCTACTTCCCCAACAATTGGAAAATCGGTCACACAGTTATGATTCCCAAACCACATAAAGACCCAACCTCCCCCACCAATTGCCGTCCAATCACTCTGCTATCCTCGATATCGAAAATCTTAGAAATGATCATCCTCTCCAGAATCAATAGACATATACATACCAACCACATTCTTGCAGACGAACAAATGGGTTTCAGGAAAAATCACTCAACAATTCATCAAATCATCAGGCTCACTGAATTCATCACAGCAGGGTACCTATTCGGACGCAAACCTACGCAAACAGTCTTCCTGGACTGTTTGCGTAGAAAACTGAAGATAGAAGACTGAAGCCCCACGCTGTTTAATATCTATCTTTATGATTT
This sequence comes from Ladona fulva, assembly GCA_000376725.2. Lineage (NCBI taxonomy): Eukaryota > Metazoa > Arthropoda > Insecta > Odonata > Libellulidae > Ladona > Ladona fulva. The sequence goes on from KZ308999.1 coordinate 159,300, forward strand.
TCCCAAGACTCCTTCAACTCAGACATATATCTATGCTGATGATGTCACCATAACCGCTCAAAGCCGGTCACCGAATGCCGCAATGAGTAAGATCAATAGACATTTAAAATTAATTTACGCATGGATGAAAGAATGGAACTTGCAGATTAATCCAAACAAATGCGCTCACATAAACTTCAACAAACTCCCTTCGAAACAACTCACCCTCTCCCCAAAATACCTTAACTCCATAATTCCCACTGTCAAAAATCACAAATTCCTTGGAGTCCACCTAGACAAACACCTAAATTGGAAAAATCACGCCCGACTTACATTACAGTCAGCTAACCGTGCCCGCGCCTTTCTTTTCCCCCTCCTATCACCCAAATGCAATCTCCCCACCGAGCATAAACTCCGACTTTTTCACTCTACCGTCTGCCCCATTATATTGTATGCCGCTCCAGTAACCTTTAACACACCCAAAGTAACCCTCCGTAAATACGAAATCTTCTACAAAAAATCAATACGCCTAATCACAAATACGAACAGGCTAACCCCATTTAAAGAAATAGCCGCCGCCCATAAACTGTCATCGCTAATAATGCAAAGCAAGAAAGCAGTCAACGCGCTTAAGCTCAGCATAACCCAATCAAACAATATCCTGATTAAAAATCTTTGGAGGCCCCTCAAACGAAAAAGAAAAAAGAAAAAGTGCACCCAAATAAAAGAACCAAATGAAATATTAAATATACTAAACATATCATAAGATTACTTCGAATTGGAGTATTCATTTCAAAATATTATAGGGACAAAATAATTAAAAAAAACGGACCGGTTAAATTAACAAATAACGAAGATTAGTTAGTAAGACTTAGCTTATTTATTAATTTTGTTATTATTTTTATACTGCTGTGAACAAATAGATGTTTTACTGTTCACCACTGTTATTCCTTTTAGCCTTAAGATGATTTATAATAGGAAAAAAAGTGAGAAATAAATTAAAGGGAAAATAAATACAAAGGAAAGAAAAGAAAAAGAAGCAACAATAACAATAATAATAAAAAACAAATAAATAAATAAAAATCTTTACGAAAACAAACATTTTTAAATATCTATGAAAAAGGTATGTGCATACAAAAAAAGGGAAAAAATAAATAAATAAGAAACGCAAAAAAATGCATTAAATATAAAATAGTAATATAACTATAAAAAGGATAAAGAAAAAAAATATTAAAAAACGAGTAATTGAAAGAAATAAAAATGGGAAAAAAAATTGAACCTGACTTGTTTGCTCATATGGGTCACCTAATATACCAAAATGTCAATCAGCCTGTCACGTCACTTATTCAACAGTGCAAGACAGGCCATAAGGTCTAAGGGTCATCATCGAAGAAGAGAGAGAAAGAAGAGAGCTTCGCAGTAAAATGGGTAACAGCAAAATGAACTGCAGAAGCTTTTCTTTGGCGAAGAGCTCAGTTCCTAGTGCGCTTCGGTGGCGTGAGTAGAAGTGCAAGGAAAGACATTGGAACACGGTTGTTAGTGAAGTAGAGGTTTAACTGGCCTCCTAGAAGGCCGATTTAGAACATTGCGAACGGCTCTTGCAGTGATTGTAAACCTCTGAGAAGGAGAGGTAACCTCTGTGGACAAATTTATAGTGTCGTTGTTTTTCCATCTTCATCGAACTCATGGTTGTCTTGCTTAATACGGTGATAGTAAGGTGTAAGAAGAGAAGTTGCAAGTGTGTGAAAAATCCATCGAAGTATAAACTGACATTTTTGGATGTTACAAGCGAATCTTAAGATTTCTTCCGTGGTTGTATAGAGGTGAAATATTGGACATACTTGGATGAAGGATATATCAACGAAAGTAAGTAAGAATAAAGTTATTCTAGGAACCTATTAGGTTCATTTACATTATTTAATTGCCAGAATACGTACTGCTTGCTGTACACCGAAGGGTTGACGATTCTAGTTCCGTATTCATAATAGTTTCTAGTTTAGCATTGTTTAACATGTAACTTATATACTTAAAAAATATAAATCATAAGCAATTCTCAGAGAATAGAGATTGTATTTTTTTCCATAACTTTTACCGCTATGTTTAGCTGTATTTTGAAATTTTACCCTAATAGCATATTTCGTATCAGTTTAGTTCACGAAAAAATTAATTCCTTTTCCGAGATCCTTTTCTCGAAATGTTAAAAAACTGCATTAGCGAAAATTTATTTTAAACCATTTTTGAACATACTACAAAATTAAGCTTACTTATTTGAATTCCTCTAAATATACAAATTTCAAGCTAAATCATTAAGGCATCATACCATTATGTTTATTCATGAATTTTGGAAGAATTCTTTACGCATTACAGTCATCAGCAATATCTGCAACCTCTTTTAAATTTAAAATTGAAAAATTATTTTCCGCATGATTAAGGACATAATTTGCATTTTTGACGATTACTTGGATAAACTCTTAAAATATCGTGCTTATTTGCAGACTTATTTTTTCTTAAAATCCCATATCTAAGGCCAAATGAGAATTCCTCTTTCTCCTCTTATCAAGATCGATTGCACCGTTTTTTGCCTTTCACTTTTTCCGTTCGGAGCCAAATTTCTTCTTCTTTTCCGACGGAGGCAGAATATGCGTAAGGACTCATGATAGTCACTCCGTCAAATGGACTCCAGGGTGTTGAGTCCATTTTCTTAGCTAAGTAAAGCGCACTCCATGAATCATCGAAGAATATTTTAATTGAATGAATGAAAATTACAATGGATACTTTAAAATGGTTACTAAATCTTGAGATGTCTCGATTTTTGATGGTCCAAAATATTTTCAGAATTTGGCATGTACACCAGAAGAACCTGCCGAAAGCTGCAGCTTGGCTCAATTATTAATTGCCATTACCTTAAAGCCATTACCTGTTAGAAATAGAATATAGCGTTGTTACGTTAAGTTACGTTGATATTGAAGACTGCATCTAATATTATTTTGAATGGAAATATGTTTTAGAACATATAATCTGAATTTCTCGAGTTGAAAATCATCTCAAGCTCGAGTGACAGGAGTCCACTGAATTACACTGAAATATTTGCTTACAACGGGTTTAATCTTACCGGTTGACTATTGACAAATATTTTTGCTGATAGTGTTCGCGAAAATCTTCAATTCAAATTTATTAGAAGGGATTAATTTTTTCCATCCGTTAGAACCGTTATACATGATTAAATGAAACTGATATGTCAAATCTTACAATCTCAGCTACAGTTCAGAATTAATTCTGTTTTGTAAACTTCAGGAAGGCATTGAAATTATGATATTTCAAGGGAATATTCGGTCTAAGCTCTTTCTGTACTTTGATATCAATAGACTGATCTCACACAAATATATCTAGTAAAGAGGAGGCTAATGTCTGCAGTTCTAAAATAAGTCGGTTAACAATGCTAATATTCACATAAAATCGCAAGACACAATCAATTTTAACACCCAAACTTATTTTAGTGAATATTATTTATAAGGATTCTTTTTTTGCCGTATAAGAATTAATTGGTAATCTGTAAAGTTCTCAAATTTACCGGAAGATATCTATTTTTAGATTACCGATGACAGTGAAACAAGATTGCGAATCAAACAATCATTAAACCTTCATGAAAGTGAAAGCAGGCTTAATTTTATGAATGCCGTACTTTATCAAAGAGAAATTGGCTAGGCTTCCACATACAGCGAATATTGAATATCATTTTAGGAAAATAACTCTAAAAATTTATCATAAATATCAACTTTAATATCAAACGCAATAAGTTTGGAAAGTGATAGCCATTAAATATTGCATGGGAGTAAAATTCTGGTGGAGGAAGGCAAGTTTGATTCTTTCCTAAACTCCGGCGGTTATTATCCGACTTAATGTATCTCATAGCAATAAATCTTCATCACCTCAATTCCCTAACTTTATCGCTTTTTCATTCTTCCCATAGATCTTTCCTCTGCAAATACTTGATAATAATCGACGCTCTCAACTCAGATCTTCACCTTTGCTTTCTATCCGCAGTCATTTCCCATCTCCCGACGCCTTGCCAAATATTTTCACCGACACTCTTGTGCAAAACTTTCTCCTGTCTTTCCACAGGTTCAACATCTTTCCCCGTCTCCTCAACTCATCTCACGCTGCGAAGCATCCCTCTATTCCTTCAAAACTTCTCAGATTCTCTCTCTTTCGGAGTCGCTCTCTGCCCCTCTTATCCTTTCTTTCTTCTCCCAGTTCTCTTCTCGAGAGCCTCCTCCCCGTTTAAAAGTTTCTGCCGTAAATCCTAGCGTTGTGCACATCCTGCCACATAAATCAGCGAAGACAGGGAATTTCACGACGGGGACCCGCAGCCCTCCAACTCTCAATTCCCGTCCTCCTGTCCTTACCCCTTTCCTAACTATTCCACTACCCTCTACTCTCCCACAATCCTTCACCTTCCTTTTTTCTTTCCACTTACTCCACTTATCTCGCCTCGCATCCCTCATATCCCCTCCTTGCGGCTTAAAGGTAACCGATGAGCTTTTAGAAGAGCGCCGAAAGCTTTTGGTTGTCGAAATGTATTCAATGAAAACGGTTCGGCTTTCGCATGAAAAAATGCACAAAGGCTTTGTATCAATTCGCGCGTAACAGCTGCAGCGGCGAATGAGGACAATTTTAAGCGTTGGAGATGTCGAACGGCAAAGAAAGATTTTCAACGGCCGACGTTTGTGACATTTGGCGATTTTAATACATGATGATCAAAACGTAACATCTGCACTCAAATATCACTTTATCTGCGATTCAAATCTGATCTGATATTTTGGTCGACCGGTCATATGTTTGCACGACACAGAAAGCAAATATTTGCGAAACATCGTCATCAAACATATTGCTGAATGCGAATTACGATGTCGCCATACAATGGAATATATTTGTTCGAAATAACGGGGAAAATGCCTCCGACGGGCTCATTGACAACATTTTCCGCTTCCTTCGCTCCACTCTTTAAATCTGAATTAATTCATTTTCTTCGAGAGGAAGGTATCTCAAAGTCACATTCATTGTGCTACATAAAAATGCTTATTTCTGAACGGTTTGTTAGATATTCTCTGTCTCTCTTTCTTCTCCCTTCCCTCTATTCCATGCCTTATCCTTCTCATCCTCATCTCTTTCCTCTGTCCAGTCCTTCCTGCAGTTCGGTGACTTTCCCCTTCACTGCGATTTCGATTCTCTCCCTCCCTCCGGCCCCATTCCCCTCACATCCTTCATCCGTTAACACCTCTCCTTACCTCTCACTCGACCGCACCCCAAACCTTTCCCCGCCCAATTCCTGTTCAAAGCGTATCCACATTTCCCATCCTACACCTGTCTCTAAACGAGATCTGCTTTCCCTAACGGTCTTCGACTTTACTCTTTCATTTATAACACTAAAGCGAGGAAGCTTACTCCCCTTCTTCTCAAATATGAAGGACATCTTCGAATTTAGATGATTTATATGTCTCATGTGTCAAGAACATGTGTAAGGTAGAATGTCTGCCCCAGCTACTTGCGTACTTCTTCTCCTATATGATTTCATTCAGTTCTGAATAATGCCAATATTAATTATGGAATCCTTGAATTCTTTATGTACCCATTCACAGTTAAAAGAATGAAAAATGTGATTTGAGATTCATGAATTTGTAAAGGCAAACAACATGGAGTTGGAATGGCGGAATAAAATGATTCCTACAAGTTGTTCCTCAAAAATTTTTAAATTGAAATAAAATGCATAATTACCTGATTTAATTGCAATGAAAAGCGCTAATCAAAGAAAATCTAATTCAATCGAACGAAGAAGCTAGTTGTTAGATTAAGAAAGCGCCACTTTGAAATTAGCCTTTCCGAAAACATGAAAAGATCCCAAAGAAGAGGAAGTATTTCCTGTATTCACTCAAAATTATAGGGTAATCAGAGGTTTCAAACATTTCAAGAGCTGTTTATTCAGTGGCTTTCGTCTACCCTAACCGCCGGAGAAATGGCTTTTGGAGCGTTGGAAACCTCTGATTCATTAACAGCAGTGCTTCAATTTCATTTCTTATGATTGTGGAGTACTCGGAAAGATGAACTGATGACATCGGTCTGCGATTGTGACCCAAATATCTGGAAATTCGACATCCCAGTGTCGAATTTCATGATGAATGTATTAATAATACCGTAAAAATTAATAAAATCGCTGAATATTAAAAAATGTTCGTAATATTAATAGAAATTCCCAATTCATAGAGGAATATTCCTCTTTTTGTCGTTGTTTGCGGTAGTTCGGAACGTGCTGCTTACTCAAGTAGTAGTATTATTAGAAGTGCTTCGACAGCTGGGATCATATCGCACGAGAGCCCCCACCGGGAATCGAACCAGGGTCCGCTTTCACCGAAGTCGAACTCCTTGCCCATTTGGCTACATGGGAGTCCTCAACTTTTCTGCTGTGACACTCTCGGTGATATTCCCCGTATATTTTCCCAACAACTTCATTCGATTGCCTAATTTAGGCTATAAAAACAAAACAATGGCTTAAGAATCTAATGCTGATGAAAAATTAAAGCATGTAGTAGTTAATTCGTCAAGTAGAGTTGAGCATAGCCTTGAAAGATATTTTGTGCAAAACCTGTTCGTGAGCCTAATTATTCTTTGCCCAAGATGCAGAAAAATGTTAGGGAATTTTATTCTCTTCTTTCTTATATTATTAATATTTTAGTTCTAAGTCAGAGGAGTCAAATACTCCTACACAAGCTCAATATGGTACCATTTGGGTTTTATTTCAGTCAGGGAAGTTACTGCCGTTCACAGCAACTTTACATTACTAACTTTTTACATTTCTGTGCATAGGAAAGTTATTCCCTGAAACTCAACGAAAGGCAAGAGAGCTATATAAATCATAATAAATCGTCGTATATCAAAATTCTAGGACTGCCCTCAATATATTGTCGAGTGTGATGAATGAAATATGTGTGACAGAGTGCTTCTTGTGATAAATTACAAAATAGCGGTGCATTTACAGCAAACTCGATATGTAGAGAAAAAAGATAGCTCTGCTGAGAATTAAAAACATACTGTTAAAGCGTAGCACAATTAATCACCTTCAGTAACATACACCTCTGTTTTTCTCCTTTTTATATAATTACAAATTTTTATTGAGAGGTAAACTTGGTAGGTACTGTTGCAGTTATGAAAGAAATACAAAAATTAAATTTAGGAGAATTGCGGGTACTCACTACAACGATGCGTGAATCAGATCTGAGAAAAATGCTTCGCAAAAGGCTAATGATAAATTGAATGTTCTAAGCAGTCATAAGGAACGGATGCTTCCCTAAATTTTATGTATTTTCTTCGTTATTATCTAAATACTGCCTGAGAATTACTCAGCCCGAAAGCCAGTTGAGACCTAATCCCCTCTAAAATCAGCTATGGAGAGCCAGGAGAGAGAAATGAGGCTTTCTAGGCAAAATGAGAAGTGAGGTAGTTTTCTGTTGCTTTCTTCACTGGGCCAGAATGCTATGGGCCAGAATGTCCACGTAAGAGAAGCATATTGACTCTACGAGTAACACTTTTTAACGCGTTCAAAGTAAGGAGAGACGAAAATGAATGCCATCACTCAGTACCACTCATACCTAAGTAACTTACAGATCAACACAGCCATGAATAAGACTGAGAAAAAGGTAAATTTAAGATAAATTTCTCTATCTTTTACCAAAATTAGAATGAAAAATGTTCCATTCATCAAGATGTGACTGCAAGAGCATCGAGTTACTATGTGTAACTAGTACTTTATATTAGATAATTTCTTGTAATTAGACACTAGGAAAACAGCTCAATAATCAAACGATGGGGAAAGTCCAAAATATTTACAGTTCTCATAGTGTCCAATTAAGGCTTCAAATGTTCAATGAAATAGAGACCCTGTCACCGCCACCGTCACTCTCACAAACACTGCTTCTCTGTTGCAGACCTCACTGATGTAATTTGCTAACATATTGATTCAGAATAACTTTCAACTTTAACGCAATACCTAATAAACATCTCCCGGCGATCACTGAACTCGGGACTGCCATCATCAAACGAACGCATAAGCCACATGGTTAACGTTAACCTTATCCGAGAGACACCGAAGGAAAGTAATAGCTTAAAAAATGTTGAAACGCATTAGAGTTATTTTATCTAATTTTTTAATACCTATTCTTTGTATTAACATTGATTTAATTGATAATTGTTGCGAATTACCCAAATTGAACCAAATACATTTTTCCGCAGCGAAATATAAATCTGGAATCAATGCTGAATCGGATCGCCCATATAATCGGATTATTATTATCTTCCTTCATGTGCGACCGCGTAGGGGCTCCAATAATAAATCAGCCAGAATTATTTTCGGGAAGCCAGGTTCCGTGTATATCCTACCCTAATACGCCTAAAAATATATGCGAGGGTCCGTAATCCTGAGACAAAACCCAATTTTGGCGTTTTTGACTCCCGGGAACGAAGATTGATTTTTGAGCTCCTCGGATTACCGAACAGCCTATTTTAGAGTGAGAATGCGCAAGGATACAAACGTTTAGAAATTGAAGCAGATAGTTACTTTCGAAAAATAGAGGTTCCGTGATTCCGTATGGGAATGAAGTCGGAAAAAGGGAGGTCAAATCCAAGATATTATGAGAGGAGGCAGTCAAAATATCTCGGAGTAAAAGACAGGAGCGAGACAGCGGACCGCTACACTTTGTTTTGCTATTTAGAAGTGTTTCATTGCATGGAATAAAAAAAGATTAGTATGATAATGTTTCACTGAACGTATTACGAAGACCCATGTATATGTCATAGATGACCTCTGTAGAATTAAATGTAGAATAGAGTTTATTAATGTCCGAAAATCTCAGAATGAAAGCATTGAAAAGGGTAGAAATGGACCAATATTATTGGGGAAGTTGAATCTCATTCCAATGATATTATATGCAGATGCTACTTCTACGTTTTGGCAGAATTTATTTTTATTATAGAAGAAGCTCTTCTGTGCTAGTTTTAGGACTGTTTTTATTCCCAGAGATTTACTATTGTGGTAAGGATAACGTTGCTTTTTTTCAAAAATACTCATTTAGAAACATAATTTGTGAAGTAGTCTGGAGAAAAGAATTAATTCCTTTTTTACCACTTCGGTTACTTTTAAAAGAATTATTACTATAATTAACGGCTCAATGTTAGGATTTTAATGTTACGATCTATACCAATGGTTTTACCTTGGAAATGAAATATAAGTTGAATTTATGGCTCATCCAAACGCACTAGCTCATTGGATATTAACATTTTCATATAATAATTTATTTACGTTTATCATCGTATTCTGAATGTCTTATTTCGTCTCGCTCTATTTTTGATTGCTAAAACATCCGCGGCCGAAGGCTTTTGAGTCGCGGATTCATATCGAACATGAGTTTGAAACTTGATACGGAAATAAAGGTATGAATTGAGACAACATACGCACCATGATGATGACCCAGAAACCAATACTAATTCAAGTCAAATATTGTCATATATAATAACACTTATATGTAAATATTAATATTACATTGTCGCTTGCAGTTGCTGTTATTAATATATATTTTATAAATTAGCAGAATATCAAATCTTTGCACACTTAAAGTTAAATAAATCTTTTGGCAGAGAGGTATTATTATTGCAATTTTTATCTCACGAAATATTTAGTAATTTTGCGACGATAACGATCTTTGCCTTCTTGTAAGAAACGCAATCATATTATACGGCGGAAAATGATTGCCTAATGTTATTGCAATGAAATAGAGAAAGGTTTATTAAATTCCTAATAAAATAGAAATGAATTTTGAAATATTGTCAGTAATATCCGTATTTTATGCGTAAATTCCTCGTGTTCATCTTTAACTTTGACCCAGCGTGTGTGGGCAAATGTGTATTATCCGGCAGAGCGCATATTAGTGGATAGAATCTTGTGGGTCAAGGAAATGTTTATGAAAATGCGATAGTCATCCATGCGTGGCGTATTCGCCTCCCTCGCTAATCTCTTAAACCGAATTCCTGACCTCCCCTTCCCTCTTGCCTGAGCCCGGTTCCTAGACTAAAAATATTTTGTCAAACGAAATACGCTCCCGGTATCGCGTTTGTCGGATGCTCGCTGTGAAAAGAATGGGGAAATGCAACAGATACAAAAGAATTCTTTCTAGTTGGAGTGCGAGTTGAGGAATTTCTAATATTTAGGTCGAGTGCTACGAGCGGAAACGGAGATTCGCTTGAAAAAAGGAATGAATGTGTTAGATTCAGGACTCGTGTTTAGGTTTATAATTCACGCAAAAAAGAAAACCCACCTTTTTCTTGGATTGGAAATTTTAATGGCGAATTCGTAAGTTTTTTTATTTTAACCTGTTTAAAATAGTTCCAGCATTACTGCTCAAGAAAATATTTTAATGCTCTACAAAAAATGTAGAAATTTGAGTATTGTACTCTGTTTTATTTAATGTATATCATAAGCATGATGCCTTCGCATAATTTCGAGAGACATAAATGTAATTTACAGAAAAAGAATCCGAAATTCCCACTCGGCTATTCTAACCCACTCATATTCAACGTTTCAAGGAACAGCTAATTCCACGATATGCTACCTGTATCATTCACGCTTGTCATTAATTTAGCCTCCGTCATTAAAAACTGCCCGTATAACTATATCAAAAAGAAGATATGCTTTTATTGAAAGACCTGTTTAATCCGCTGCGAATGTAACAGGAATACGATCACTCCGCGATAGCATATTCCTGGAAGAAAGGCGTTTTGGAATTCAAATGACTCTTCATAATGCTGAAATTTCTCGTCTTTTCTCGAACAATGTCATTTCGAGAAAGTAATTTAACGCTTCCGGTCTTTCGTTCGCGTCCTGAATTCTTGAAGGTTTCTAATCTTACTTAATTACTCATCCGCGCGTTCTTCTCAGCCCAAGTAATATCAGGAATCCGAAAAATCTTCGTAAATGAACTGCAATCACGTTTTCACTTCCTCATGTTCTCCAGGGGAATTAGAGTTTAGGCATCGTGCCTTCTCGGAAACTGTATGAAAACTGAAGCTAATGTCACATTTAAAATAAACGCAAAGTAACAGTGTGAGAGAGACGCGGCACGGTAGTTCAGTGGTTAGAATACCTTCCCGGAAAGTGGGAGACCTGGGTTCGAGTCCCAGTCGTGTCGCATTTTCACACTTGTTATTCCTTTGGAATTTAGCTCCTTGAAAATCGCTATTATTTGAGAGGTCTAATTTAAAAATTAAATTGAATTTAATTGGACCAATTATTTACATTTTATGAAGCATAAAATAATGATTGTAGATCAGGCACAATTAATTTCCATAAAAATTTGCGAATATAAACCATCATTAAAGATTTCAAAATGGTATAACAGCAAAAAAATAAGAGTGAAACGTCTAAAAATTTTGCCTGCATATTTCGAATTGAGCCAAAATGTGTTTTAAGAAATACAACATTTTGGTAACAGTTATCAGTAGCAAGATCTGGATGAAGGACAGACAAACCTACTGACAATTGCTTACTATTAAATGTACACCTTAGTAAAATTTCTGTGCTGAGGTTATGCATTAATTCAAATAGAAGGAGCTTATGCACTATATAGTGGCTTTTTTTTCCATAGATTACCTAACGAAAATAGGTAAGGGTGACTTTGCGCAAGATGGTGCGCACCCAGGAAAAATCCCAAGGAAGAATGGACTTGAAAAAAGTCTGACGGGACCGGGAATCGAACCCTGGATCTATCCCGGCAGAACAGCCGGGATAGCTCAACGGACAGAGCACCCGACCGGCAATTGGGAGACCCGGGTTCGATTCCCGGTCCCGTCAGACTTTTTTCAAGTCCATTCTTCCTTGGGATAGATTACCTAAATAAATATTTACCTAATTCATACATTACTTCCTCGATTGATTACTCGTTCAAGAGCTAGGATACATGAAAGATACCTAAAAATCCATAAGTTTGAGTACGGCGGTTGAGATGTTCAGAGATGGGAAGTATGATGTTGGAACAAAAGAAGCGCATGCGAATAATGAAGAAATACGGGCCTGGTATTCTGAAAAGGAACGTAAGGCAAAAGAAGGAATGGATAAAAGATTCCTATTAACAGATGGTTATATGCATGAGAGAAATTTCTCGAAGACGCTGCTTGCGCGTGGATGTTACACTGCGGACAGGTGAAAGCGACAGTATCTTCGTTAATTCCCGCCACAAGTTTACTGCGTAGGATCACAGCGGGGACGAGAGAGAAAAAGGAGACATTTCTGGAAAGAGACTCATTTGAAAAGGGGTAGTAACCTTCTACGAGATAGTAATTAAAGAGGGAATTCGGGTGATCTCATGAACATACGTTCAAGTGATTAAACAAGAGTTTAAGTGCACAGGTTGATAACATTCTTAACGTGAGACTAAATTTATTTAGAATTACAATTTTTTGTGTGACATATAATCCTTTCTCTCCAAAGAAAACTCTTTAACATTAAACAATGTTTGGTTAAGCTACAATATATACAATATATTTCACCTTCATTTACAAATTAATTTTCACAATCCACTCAAATTTTCGGCTCCTGATTGTATGCGTTTGAAAATAGCATTTATTTTTGAGTCCCTTATTTCTCACAGACTCGAAATTATGAAATTACACTTAATATCCTTTGCTTTTTTTGAATTTCTCGTTTCCTTAAATCCATTCGGCATTTAAGTTCTCGACCTGAATTAGCTTCCATTATTTAAGCTCAAAACGGTCGTTTTTTCCCCTAGAGGGAGCGGAAATTTTTCAAGTTGGAATTTTAATTAAAGCCCTACCTGCCCCTCACTGAACGTCTTAATTATGTGCCGAGTGCATTTTTAAGCAGCGAGAGATTTTAGGGGCCGATTGGTATGTGCTGGGGGTATGAGGGTGACTAATTAGTTAAACGACATACGTGGATCTGAACATGCTCTCTACTAACTTCCCTTCCATCCACGATCATTAAAAAGGTAATTATGAAATAAATTCGTAATTTCATTAATGCCTGAATGTTTCGCCATGTGACAGCACAGCGTATAAATACTGGCTAAGTGACTTTCATTTTAATAAAATTACTTCCAAGTAACGTTTTTGATTCGTTTTAAATGCTCCTCTCATATCAACTGCAAGAGAAGAAAATCTATGCCCAAACTGATTTCCTATCAATATAGTTGAATCAAATTTAAGTGTTTTAATAATTTCGTTGTTAACTTACAAAATCTATGTGGTAACATTAATTTCACAAGGGCGTT
>KZ308999.1:172690-205950 GCA_000376725.2 Ladona fulva
TGCCAAGATAAAAATATATATATATATATATTATCCCGAGTCGTAGTAAACTTAATTTTCCAAGGGCTCACTTTGTGGTACTCTGTGTTAGCAAGCGGTCCCATACTCAAGTTTATTCTAGTAAACAAAAATAATCGCGCAAAGTTCCCAGGTTAAATCTTTCCTCCTTTTTCCGAAGCTCCTTTTTCCTTACCTCTCTTCTTATAAGAGTAGGTACGTGAAGTGACAAAATCCCATATTTCTGGTTTCATTATAATATGAATACCTCTCGCAGGATTGCCATCTTTCTTACAAAAACTTCTTTTCCCATCTTATGTCATATTTACCCTATCCATGCCATTTGAAGCAAATTTGGAGGTGAAACTTCCGAGACGTCCGCAATGGAAGAATTTGACGTTCGTCATGAGAGTAGATTTACTGGTTGAATCCTCTCTCGTCGTCATACAATTCCCCCTGAGGCGCATCGCAAGGTCGTGTGGATATTCGCGGAAACTGTGCTTCAACTCAAAAAAATATGGCTCAAATATTTCTTTTACACCATAAATCAATCCGATGTTTTAATCCTATCGGGCTCCTGATAACCAAGTGGGCAGCGTGTTCGCCTTTGGTGGAAACGGCCTCGGGTTCGTCTCCCGCTGTGATCCCATTCGTGCTAAATGACCTCAGCTGTCGCTTTTAACAGTTCTATTAATTGAATTTTATCGAGCTTTTTCTTATAACTTGGCCAAAATAAAGACAAAATATTACGCATAAGATGGTATTTGCAAAAGATGCTTTTGATGGAAGAAGGAAACTTGTGATTGCGAAGAGAATTATAAACATTTTGATTTGCATTACATGAATTCCGGAGTAGCTACGAAGTCGTTGGTAAACTTTTTCAACTGTTCAATTTTTTGGCTTTTATATCTGATGAATATGGTAGACATTTACCATTCGTATTTTCTTTTTTCACCTAGAGTATTCTAAAAGTATTTCCTTCCGATAGCATTCATATAGATGTAATTTTTTCAGAAACCTTGGTTTGAATTTTTTAATTCTGGCCCATTTTGACCCCATCATGGCGCGACTTTATACATTATTTAGATTGCATTTTGTATTGGCACAATTGGGACAATCGCAGAGTCTGACAAGAGCAGATTCTTGTCTTACTCCCTCGGCACACTCAAGAAAATCAGTCTTGTCTCTCACAATGATGTAATTTCCCTATTAAACGCAGCTTTTACGGCAAATAGCATTTATCCTCTTCTGCCTTCATAAATGCAATTGTATAGTGATGAAATTCCTTTGGTTGACTAAACGAGGGTTTGATCTATGATTTATAATCGCAAACCCAATTTATCGTGGACGCTCAGCGTCATTTATTCAGTATCAACGTTTGATCAAAGAAAGATTTTATTAAGGCAGCCATGATCCATAATACACAATAAACGAACTTGTTGTAAATAAAACACAAAGTCTTCTATAGCTTTATTCAAGTTTTTACTTCAGCTTTACAGTTTTCGTCCGATAACAGCCATCACGAGGTGCCTAATTTTGGCTGAAACCGGTCATGGTAAAGTAAAAACATGGTGTAAGCTATAAAGGACTTTGTGGTTTTATGTATAATTCTGTCATAGCTTTCACAACTCAATGTTAATTAAAAACAATAAGATCTCGTAATTGGATTTCTAATATCACACTACTCCCTTTCGGCTCAATATCTTGTAAATGAAGGACTTGTTTATTTAAAACAATAGTTCGGGGGAGAGATTTTGAATTTATCATACAGTTTTTTCCTCTTTACACTGCCAAAAATTCTTTGTAAATATTTGGACGATGTCCAAGCAGTAATTTACATACTGTCTCTCATTTCCAGCATGAGAAAGCTCATCTGAAATTGAACGCCTAAACAACCATTTCGTAAAAATTTTGATTTCCAAGCGCAGTGTTGTACCACTATGAAGAATCTTATTTCCAATTCAACATAGAGAATCCTTTAACTATAAGATTTAAACTTAAACTTATGAATTTACATCGAAATTTGTACTTAAAACCATGTTTCGACGGAAGAAATTATGCATGACTTCCATTCACTTCCCTCTCCACTTTCGAAAATCTCAACTATTTCCTTGAATCGCCCAACTCTTAATAACTGTAATACTTAACTCTTTGCTACAGACTCAAGATATCTGTGAAAATTCGGAAAAGCTTCCCCGCCTTTCTGTAGTTTTTCTTTCCTTACTTTTCCTGAATTCGCTTCAAGCAGTTCCTTTCTCCCTATCAATTCAGCTACTTGAAAAGCCTTGCCTAAGTAACCGTTCCCTGCTTTTTCTCCCGCAAATCCTTCCTTTCTTCACTCGGAGGAAAACACTTGACGCTCCAGACATATTTCTCTCCCCTTATTTATAGCGCTTAAGGCAAGAAAGTGTTTTTCTTTTTGAGGAAAAAAGGAGAAAACTAGTGATTTGGTGACAGAGTTGAAAGTCTGGATTTCGATCTAATTTTCTCCCTCTTTTCTGTTTTATTTACCTGCTCCCGGTATTCTCTCCGAGGATTTACATCAGAGCGGAAATTGTCTTTGACTAAATCTCCAATCGACTACTTCAAAGGTTATTCGGAGTTTCATTTCACTTCAGTTAACTGAAAGTCAATCTGATTTTTTCCATCCTGTTGACTTCTCGAGATAGATATTTAATTTTGTCATGTTTGACACAATAAGATGAACATTTAATAAAGTGAACTTACCTGAATATTGTTATATAAGGTAGCTTTCAATTATTCTTTTTATGTTTCTACTTTATAAGTGTGGTCTTCCATTGTAATAGAAATTGCTATTTTATATGATATATAATGTAACAAAATATAATAATATAATATATAATGGAATAAAATACTGCACACAATGTATAATTTTTCCTTGTTCTTTATGAAAGACATGGCTTAGTAGTTGCCAAGGAAATAAAAGGCCCCTGCTCTATTAATCATTTCATCCAAATATGTGAATTCAGAAAGTGTAATTTGGGATGACAAAAATATCGATCGGTTAAAAATAAATGGTTAAAGATAATTAAAAGAAAAACTACTTAAATGGCATATATTCAAACTAAGTTATACTAGATCATCAAAATGTAGGTTCTAAGATGGGAAATTGATCGGTGAAGCTTCCAGGTATTTGGCTTGGGAAGGGATCCTTAGCCAATAATTAAATCATGAAGCTGCTTCACTTGGATTTAAAAATCCAATATACGCAATAAATTCGAATTTCTTTGGAGATAATTTACATCAGCTAAAATGTATACGATGAAAAGCAGATAGAACTATTTTTATAATCTGAAATCCAGAGTATGCAGCATCTTATAAATTCCTGTACGACACAGAACGAAAGATAAATTTCTATAATCGAAAGAGATTTGTTAGGGATATAAAAAGTGGCTCATAAATTTAAATTGAATAATTTTCTTTCGACTTGACGGATCCCCGGATAGATTATTGTATATTTATTTCCTTTGAAAGTTGTGAAGCAGATTACGTTTTTCGGTTTTGATGGTGAAATTTTTATCCTGAAAAATCTTATTTTAACGATAAAGTGAAAACTTTTAAAAAATACGAAAAATCAATTATGATTATTAAAATAAAAGGGGAGAGGTGCCAAGATAAAACAGCTAAATTTTAAATAGAATGCGTGATCTCCGCTCTTTCATAAAATCTTCTCCGTAAGTCAAACTTATAAAATTAAAACTCATCCTTTGACTAGTATCGAACCGCTTCTCTCTCTCGGAAATATTGGCCATAATATTTACAGCGGTTCTCCGATTGTCTCCCATAATTTATTATGACTCGTTGGAGAGAATCTAATAAAACCGGATATTAATTGAAGAATATAATTCATTCCTTGGAAATGAATTATCCTTGCGATATTAATCCTTTAATAGCGGTGTCCCATATAATTAAATCGAGAATTCGAAAGTATCGGAAGGACAGAAGGAAAAAACACCATTTTGCCTATTTTAGTTGAAACGATAATTAATTTTTCATCGTATATGTGATTTGTGCACGCTCCACTACCGATGCTCAGTGTGCAATATGAGGGATATGAAAAATATGTCGTCCTTAATTTCTCTGTCAGAGGCAAAAAGTAGAGAGAGCCAAAAGAGGCAAAAAGGTTTCAGTGTGAAAAATCATTTGGATATAGATGTTCAGCTCAAATGAAAGAAGCAGATTATATTGATTTATAAAGATTGATTCCCGTCACCAATAAACAGGGGCATATTCCTCGCTTCCCATTCGCTTTAAAAATTGATTAAAAATTTGTGCGTTTTCTTTAGCTCCTTCGATAACTGTAAATAACATGTAGAGATAATAAAATTCGCTGTAACTCGTTAATATGCAATTTCGTTTTCAGAAAATTGCTCGTTGATCAAAATTTGGGTATTATCTAGAATGAAACTCAAATTCAAACATAAGCCAAAAAGTAGATAGTCAATTTTGACATTTTAAGGTTGAAGAAAAATTCCTAGAAAATGGTTTAAGGGAGAGGAAGCAACGGAAGAGTTGTGACGAATCTTCTTCAGTAAACCGGTTACTGGTTTCGTTAATGGTTAGGTTTCTTTTGATTACAGAGATATATTTTAGATAAAATACTTTTCTAAATTCATTCACAATGTAAAGAAATATAGTCTTATTAATCTTGTTTGAAAGAAGTGTTTGGAGAAAGCGAACTTTCTCCATTTTAAGCTTTAATATCACTCATCTGCTTCAGCGTTATAAAATAGGAACAGCAGAGCGCTAACCATTCTCTAAGTTGTGCAATATTAGATACATTTTCGGACACCTATACGTATTATGTTAGACTAAAAATTTTAAATTAACGATGCAGCTCAAGGTGCATAAACGATGTGTTATTTGCAAAATTTCGCTCAGTTGGCCGAAAACAATTTTTTTCACTGCTGTTCCCGATGCTTATGACTTGCCTCTGTGGAAAAACAGCGTTCAGTGGACTTGAATTGATGTTTGCTCCACCACTTTGCACGGTCAGCGGGATAAAAAAATCACGCCGGGCTCGACTCCTACCCTAGACTGTTAGCGCGCCGAGAACTCACCCAGTCCGCGGAATAAAAATTAACGTGGAGATACCATCTCTAATGCCTCAACGTTACTCACTGTCTCACTTGATCTATCTCCTCTCATCCTGATTTCTGCTCGTATTTACTTCTTCCGCCACCAGGGCGGCGCTCCCCGTCGCGAATTTCCGATGGTTCTCTCTTTTACCCATCGCTTCCCATTTCATCACAATGTATCGCGCGACCTTGACCTCATTAAAAGCGTGCTCTGAACGCAAACACTAGGAGAGTTCATGGTAGACAGTGCATAATGGCTTATCTTTCCGTACTCTCTTTATCTCACGTTTTTGTTACACACGGCCGTTTTTCTGTTTTGTGTTTAATTCCTCCTCTCCATTCTGCATATCGTGTGTTTCATTATACTTCGAACCCTTGTATGCTTTTTTTTTCATACGGTTGAATATGCGTCGTGTACTTAAATCCCCATTCTCTGTAGCATTTCCCGTATTTGTTTTAATACTAATATCCTCATAAAAAGCATTTTTTGAGGGGAAATTTGATTAGCTCCAGCACTTTCCTTAATGGCTGTATCCCTTTGTTCAGCCAATGAAAACGTGAAACTTCCGTGCCTCAGAAATTTGGAGATAACAGCGTGTTTTTACGGTTTATTTAGTCTGTTATCACTTATCCGGGGAGAAATCTTGATTTCATTTTCCTCCCTGCTTGTCTTTCTCCTCTTCGCCAAATATTTCCACGTTTTTTTCGTCTTCCCCCTCGGCATCCTCTCTTATTTACTTCTTCGCCCTTAACTCACCAATTTCCAACTTTGTAAACACTTCCCCTCTTCTTCTCTCCTCTTTCCGTCCGTATTGATTTATTTTTCACCTCCTTCTCTTTTATTTATACGTTTGCCTTTTCTCCTCGAAACGGTTCCATGATCCTTCTTTCTTCTTCGCCTTCCCTTTATAGGCATCTCTTCCAACATCCATCCTCGTCCAGCTTTTTATCGCCATCGAGCAAGCTATATTCCCCCACTTTCCGCTGCTCATTCAACCAACTAATGCAACTCTTCCAGTCTTTCGGACGAGTCACTCTGAATAAACGTTAACAATCGCAATTTTATCCTTCCATTTGACATAACGGAACCGCTTTCGTGCTGTTCCGATGCTTGGCTTACCTTAGGAGGTGGATGGCTCTAATGCCTCGGTTACCTCGCGCCTGCTCGATTAACATTCCCGCATTCAGCGAAGGAGCCATAGGTACGTACAGAAAACATATTTATCCTAGCACATGCCGGCGCATGAAAGCGATTCTGATTTTTTTCCCTTAATTCTGTTGCTGACGCAGGAGGCTTGAGTGTGCGTCATATAAACTGGCGATGGTGGCGCCACGACGAGTGTTATTAATGGACTCATTCGAATGGAATCTTTAGCTGCGCTTAGCCAAATATCTGGCGAGGGCAACCGCGGAGGAGAAGGCGGCGAGCCTTTTGGCGAATTTAAAGAGAATATCACTTGCAAATTCACTTGAAGGGAAGGGAGTTGGTAATCGATACGTCTGATGAAATGGGATGACTCGGGAGATGGAAATAAAGTGAAATCGGTTTTTGTATGAAATGTTATTCTGAAAGCACGCCTAAGTTACGGTAAGAGAGTCGAGAATGTAGCTAATTTACTAAGAATTGGTTATGGTTCTACTCAGGTTTTTATCTTTAGTTAATAAATAATAATGTGGGAAATTTTAGCGAAGTTAAACGCTGTTAGTGAATCAGGTGTGTGAGATTTTCCTGTATCATTCAAGAGAAAAGGTACTACTTTGTAATTTAGAAGGAAATGCTAGTGAAATATTATGGCAAACCATGAAATCAATTTAATTCTTTCTCCAAGGTGAATATCTTCTCGGAATATGTTGCTTGGGGAAATATACGAATCAGGGTTTTTCATTGGTACCTAAGTTTTGCGAGAATTATCTCTCGCATGATTTTGTTAAAGTTAAAAGCATGAGAGGTTTTATTAGAAAGAAAAGAATTTTTAATCATCGAATAAATATTGCCAGCAAAAGTTACAGGCTAAATGAAAATTTCAGACACGCATTCCTCCTCCAAGGAGGTTCTCAAATTACAGCTAAAGGTATTCAAAATAAGAAACTTACTTTCTTACAATAACAACACCCCTTTTGCCTCATTTTAAGTGATTTAAACAAAAATCATTTTCTTCTATGCTTCAATATAGAATAAATGCTATTCCGTAAAGTCTTTATGTTATATAAATTTATTCTACAGTTTCATAAAGACCAAAATAATGCTACGGGGCCATTAGTTTTGGAAGTACGTATCTTTCTAGGGGGACGAATATTACCTCCATTTTGAAATGAAGAGGTGTGGGTAGTCATATTTAAGAAGTAATAAAAATTCTTCACTAACGACAAATACTAATAAAAAGTTGAATAAGATTTAATTATAAGTTCCTTACTTAGGAAAATAAAATTGTTAAATAATAGAAGGTTGAGATTATGCATGTCCTTATGTATACATTAAGCTTAGTGCAGATGAAGAGTTTAAATGTCATGTCAACATATAAAGTATGTGTAGATCGCCATAAATACACAAACATTACGAAATTTCATTGCAAAAAAGGAGATGTAATATTTCCTACAATTCTGTTTAGTCACAAAGTATAATATGATACCTTCTGCACGTTTCTCGAGAGATAAAGGTTTTGTTACGCTTATTGTACTAGTTGCTGGGCACGCGGTGAAATTGGGTTCCATTGCAATGGCAAAAAGAGCAGTTGATTTCATCTACCGCTAAGAGAAGCAGACATTGCATCCTCTTCACCTCCTATATAAGGACTCTCTGATTACATTTTACCGATTATCTCGCTTACGGGTAGTCACAAACAATACTGAAGGAAATGTCCTCTGTTGTTTATGAGATATTCTTGTGATATTCTGTGTTCCTCTGTTCATTAAGCGGATAGAAAATGTTAAACATCATCAATATTTTATCAGTTATAATAAACGCTTACTTGATAGAAATTAGGATGTTAGTTACAAAATGGTGATGGATTTGGCCAATAAAGCTTCTTCGTCATCATACTACATACACTTGGTATTGATTACAGAGAAAAAAATACTAAATTAACTGAAAATAGTTGAAATATTTTGTTTTTATTCACCTTGTTACTCACAATACACGTCAGTTCTATTTGGTCCTGATATAGCTTTCAAGGATTCGATTCTTACAAGTTTGTTAGAGCTAATATTATCTTAGATATATACATGGAACTTTAATTCTTCGCAAATGAAATTAAAACTTTATTAATGAAATCTGGTCCAGCGTTACTTGGTGGAACTTCATAATCACACAAAAAAATTTTATAAAACTTGTACAATTCCACAATTCAAAAAACACACACAGCCGTTAACCGGTTTCAATGCCGGTTCAAAAATTTGTTTGTGTTAAAACTTTGTCATTAGTGAACTATTATTTCTGTATTGTATAGTAATTTTCTTAATTCCCATGCGGTGTTGCGACAAGAATTTCTAGTGAAGGAAAGATAAATACTTTTCCACACAAAAACTTTTATTGACTACCAGTTTCGGTGTGAACCGGAGGAAAAGTTACGCATTATTTGGAGTTGTTCGAGAGCATAAAGGCGAGGACCTTTGGTTTCAAAATGTAAAATTTCCGGAAAAAAACTGCCGGACTGGCTATTTTCTAATTTTTTAATTATCCATATCGTACCAACTAGAAAATCTGTTCAGAAAATCTAATTTAATTCCTGGTTTTAGAAATAAAAATAGTTCGAGATTATTAACCAATTCGAAGGTCAAAATTCAACCTAACAACAGGTCGGGAGTTAACAAATTAAATTGTGACAACTGCAGCGCTACCTACATCGGCCAAACTCCTAGTAATTTTAATACTCGACCCACGAACATCTTAGAGCCTTCCTACACAGGTCCCCCTCCTCCCAAATTTGCGAAGCATCTTTTTGAAAATAGACATTCCAGCAGTTTTTTTCCGGAAATGTTACATTTCGAAACCAAAGGTCCTCGTCTTAATACTCTCGAACAACTAGAAATCATGCGTCAGTTTTCCTCGCCTCATTGTTTCCGTACTAACGAGCACCTTTCTTCTTCCCCATCTTAGAATAATACTCCCAGTCCTGTTGGTAATTTCTAACCCTTCCCTTTCCTCTCCCCACCTTCCTCTCCTACCCTCTCCTTAATGATTATGTGTCTGGTTGATTTTTAGTTTCGTTGTGTGATCTGATGATGGCAATGTAACGCCGAAACCGGTAGTCGGTAAAAGTTTTTGTGTGGAAAAGTACATGTATTTCCTTTACTATGGAGTTCCACAATATCTCAGCCGCCTCCATAGATTTTAAGAATTTCTAGAGCAATGATAGGGTTCAAATGAATCAGAGAATGATTAGAATAAGAGTGAAACAGGAATATGGATGTCTAGGATTAATAATGAGATGCTGATAAATGGGCTATGTAATAATGAAATAAAATTAACCACTTACCTTTACGTAACAGAATCTTTCTTGAAAGAGGATACAAACAGAGGAAACGAGTACTGCACCTCGAGCAGCTGTACTAAGTTGAATACGTGTCTTCGTGCAATTCATGTCATTCAAGTACAAAAAAGAGCTAATAAACAAAATCACATTCGGTAGAGATTAACTCGTTTCGGAAGATCCTCTCGTATTCTGAAGATGAAGATGAGAAAACATGAACCCTCGCTATCTTTCAAACTCCAAAGGAATCGACCCTTTCTCTTGATATACTTTCGGAAATAACCATTTTAAAAGGTTGGCTCTAAAAAATTACTCGAGGAAAGGGCGGCCGCCTTTTTTTCTACCGACAATGAGATGATAAGGAGAGAAAGGGCGAGGTTAAAGTGAGGCTGAGATTTAACATGGAGAAAGGAGAGTTGATGCGTTGAGAGCTTCTTTCCTTCACGATAAACCCTCTTCAGCATCCCTCTTCCCCAGGGTTGCCAATATTGCGGATCGTATCCATGATGCGGAAATTCCTTAAATGAATCATTTTTGCCAAAGGTGGTGTTGAAAAGCAGAAACACGACATAAATGAAACCGCTTATTTGAGTTTTTCATTTATGCGTTTTAATTACATTACATTTATAACATTTTAATCCTTTATTCAGATTATTTTATTCGGATGTTTGCGAATGTGTGAATATTTTAGATTTCCAAAATGTTATATATTTTTTACCTATTTAGAAATATAACCATTGGAAATTTTGTGGAGAACATGAAAGGTTTACTTCATTGGTCCTCCCGTTAAATATTCATACTCATACAAGGAAAGGCGAAGTGGCTTCGCGAACGCAAATTCGACTCGACGGAAACAATGGATATTAACCATCGTATTAATTTAAACAAAATCAAAAATAATAAAGCCCATAAAATTTGGTAATTGATACCTGAGTATTTAAATTATCAGATTATATTTTTTTAAGATTTTCATAGAAAATATATATTTTCAAATAGAAAGATAGCGAAATGATACCTTGGAGACTGCGATGAAACATATAAATGCAGTCTGCTCTTAATTATACCGTAACCCAAGCTTTTACGACGTGCGACCCAGAATGCCATCTGCGGAAGCTTTTAATCCTGACTGCCTATTTTCTCCAAGCTTACTTAAAAAATTTCGATTTCGAAAACTTGTACCCATTTACAAAAAGGATTCAACCCATCTTGCAAACACCTATTAAAATTATTCTTGTTCCAAATGCTGGATAATATCGGCTTGTATTGATGGTTACCGTTATGTTACGTGGTATAAGTTAGTTAATATATTTAATTATGGTACGTCAGAGGAAAACGTGTATTGACCAACTCTATGTTAATCTTGTTTCCATTGAAAATAACTATTATTTACGCATTGGATCGATTTTGAATACGTTTGCACGTTTTCAATGTAATATTTATTTAGCATCGATTTTCTGTTTGTGTTATTACAATAATATATTCATACAGAGGCGTAGCAAGGATTTGTATCTTGCGAAGGGGTTCAGAGTGACGTAGTCAAAGAAAAAATTGCCTGCTTTCCTGGAGCAGGGAAGTGCTTCTGCCCTAAGTGTGATAAAAATAGAATCAAGTTTGTTTTCATATATTTCCTGCTAGTGGCGTGCTAAACTATAAATATTTAAACAATTACAATTTACCGCCAATAGCCTTGGTTTTTTAAAACCTATTTTGGCTATGGCGGGGTTTAACACACAATCCTCCCAAGCTACGCCTATGATTTATGTATCTGTGAATTCGACTTTGCTTTATCCTATGAAACCAACGTAATAATAATAACAACTTTTTTAATGGAAGCAGGAAGATAACTCCAATTAAATTAATTTCAATTATTACTATTATTTAAAAATACAAAAAACCATTCCCTAACCGGAAAATCCGATTAGCCGGGACTCGAACTCAAGAACTTGGGGTTGGAATGCTAGCACGGTGAGTACCTCGCCACCGTGGCCGAAAATAGTTCCTCGGAAGTAAGGAACAATCTCAAATAATGGAGAATAGATATCTTTATATTTTAGAGCTCCCACAGGCCCGTATTGGCCCGTATAGGCCCTATCTCCAATGTTCCCTCCGCAGCCAATAAGGTTGAACAACCATGCTGTAGCTAATCTTCTTCATAGCTAATTAAGAGAAGGAAAAATCGTACCCTCAGCGGGAAATGTCTTCGTGAAACAAGTGAGAAAAGTCAATTTTAAAGCTGACGATGGAACGCGAACCTTGTACGTTGGCAGCCTTGTCCTTTCCCCTCATCGACATGCTAAGAGCTTAGAAAAATGCCGCGCAAGTCCTCTCGCCGCTCCAACTCCCACCTTCCTTGATCTCACGACCGAAACATCTGTCTCGTCTCCCAAAAAACCCTCATCCTCATGCTCCTCCGCGTCACCGCCTCTCCGCACTCGTTTTCTCAGCATAATCCTTCTTCCATCATATTCTTCTTCCCTTCCTTACCTCTCCATCGCACATCGAGTCTCGTCACGCCTCCTCATCAATATCCCCCTTCGATGTAAATCTAGCTCGTGTATCCCATAAATCGAATCTAAGCTCTTTTTACCTTTTGCACGTATTTTAAGAGGCAGGATTTAGCCGCAAAAGGAGTGGAATCCCAGAATTTGGACGGAGATTCTCGCCTCTAATTTTCTCGGTATCCTAGATATGTATACCCGGGCGTATCTCATGTCTTCAGGACTCCATTCTCCGAAGAGATTTATAGTCAAAATTGGAGCCGTATAATTTGAAAATTATGGTTGGTATGTGAATTAACGAGGGAACGTGCTGCTATAGAAGTGACAGTTCAAAACGTTTTCAATAATTTCCGGAATGTAGAACTCTCTGTATAAAATTGCAGAAACCGCTCTGCAGGTAAAGCGAAGTTGCCCAGAAATGCTTGTTAGTATTCACGAAAATATTGTAATACGAAGTCAATTTTTTTAATCGTTACTTACCAATTTCCCTATGGTTAATTAAAAAATAATTTATTAAAGATGACGAGCAAATGATTAATTGCGAGCAAATATGTTCATTCCAGAGCAGTAAATGTAGAGCTGAAGAAAACTTGTCGCATGTTTTTGAAACTTTAATTTAAACAACGAAAACGGCTTCTGTATAGCTGTACTCCTTATCAAAGATAGTGAAACCCCTTTAATTACAGCAATGCGCAATTTTAATTTCTCTCTTACTATAATCACTGAACATTTTCTTGATAGATATATGGATGCGGTAAGTCTAGTGTTAACATTTGAACAGAGTCTGTTTCTATGACGTCAGAAGCCTCTTTGTTTCTCCGGCACACGTCATTCGCACAAATGTGGCTCTTTTGCGACGCATTTATCGGGCACATGTTAGTAGATGATATCGTTGGAATAGCAAAAGGCTTTCAGTTCTCAAGAGCAAAGCCATTTACATCGCTTTTGTTGAGAGAGAAGATACTGTTTTGTAGATCATGATTCGCAGCTGACATCTGGTGAAAGGAACTGGACTATTGTAAATGTGAGAAAGCTCAGAACAGAAATGGATCGCCCAAAATAATGTTAACGGTTAACAAAACAATCGATCTAGTATCACGTTGTACCACGCGGGCTAATCTGGGTCAGTTTTGCCGTTAGACTGGATGTATAATGATTGTTGTAAGGCATAGTATTGGTGCTACCATCGGCGATATAAATACTGTAAAACCCGTTTAAAACGCTACCGCTCAAGATGCTTTTACACAAAGCATTCGGCAAAAATACCGCTTGAGACGCTCCAAAAACTGCTTCATATCCCGTCTTCAGATACACTGCAACCTGATTTAAACGATCGTCCGCCTCGTTTGGTGAAACAAAATTTTTTACATTATCTGTAAGTCCGTAATCCACTCTTTTTTCCCGATTCGCCCAGTCTCGCAGGGGGTTTCTTCTGACTCTCTTGTTTATGATAGCTAAATTTGTGAGATGAAAATGGAGATACTCCGAAGTAGAACGATTTCCATCCCACTATCGGAGCCGGTACTAGAGCTCTGAGATAGAGTAAGATCTCCGAGTTTCGTCTCCGAGAGAACGTTAGGTTCAGAAGTCGCTTGGTAGTGTTCCATTTCGTCGCAATTTCATGTTGTAAAATCTAATAAACCACAGTGGTAGTGCAATGTTTGGTTGGGTGCAGTGTTTAGCGTAGTCTTGTGGAGATCGTTCTTTGTGACGGTCTCTTACAACTGCTAAAGCGTTTGTTACTCGTCTCAAAATCTCTATCTGATAAAATTACTTCTACTGTTGAGTGGAAATGACTTGATGTAATAAAGGAAAGCAATCTCCTTAGATATCCAATATTCAAATGTGGTAAATTAAGCAAACGAAAGAGCATCTCTCACTGCTTTGAGTTGTAAGGTACTTATTTAAAAGGCCAGAAAATCCTTCTATTTGGTTTTCCAACGTAAAAGAAAAAAATCATATTCCAATTATAATGCAGTATATATCATCTTATCCGAGTATGATTGATATTGATTCAAGGAGTACTCGGTCCCGGTTTCTATTCACGGGATAGACAATAATATTTATGCTACGATTCTTTTAGGATTGGATTTAACCAATTCTTGGAGATAGGAAATTGAGACGCCCAGGTCTATTCTCATACATAACCCTTCGTCTGAAATGTAAAGAAATGGAAAAAGTGTACAGAAGAGTTCAGTCCTTGAAATAGGTGGGGAAATTCAGCATTTCAGTTTTGCGTTAGGAAAAGTTGCGTCTTAATTCATAATACCTACGTGGATTCAACAGCAGGTTTCCTGGCTTATTCTAAATTGAATTATTAAAGGAGTTTAAACTGCCGATAACTTCTCAAATTCCTCCACAGTAATTGAACTTTTGATCGACACCTCTCACCATAGTTTTCTCGTAAATAATAAACTCAAAGTAGCAGGAGGTCCGATTTCAATTCTTAAAAATAGTTTCCTGCTTTAAAGAACATTTATGCGATTAAAGAAGGACATTTAGACCGTTCTCCTTTTTTATATAGTTTCATTAACAGAATATATCGAACATATCACAATTTTAAGTGGAAATAATCATCCTATCTTAACAATTGGTAATTCTGAGTTTCTGTCTCTATCCCTAAGAATTTGTTCAAATTGGGCAATTTCCGGATAAAGATAGTATGTACGTAGAACGCAGTTGTCGTTATAATATTCATTTAATGTTAATGTTTGTTATTTGAAGGAAAAATTTTCAGGAGTATTTATTTTATCGCACTAAATGATCCTAGAGGATTCATTGGTATTTTTCTCGAAGTTACAGAGTTTAAAATTTTTCCATCAGAAAATTATTTGCTACTTTAAATGCAAATAGTTTTTCAGTTTTCTATTTTCTTTGACCAGTTTCTTCCTTACGCATATATTCATCTACATCTGCACACACACACATATCCTAAAAGCCGCCTAAGGAATTCATGCACCATGACTTTACTTCTCTAATTAATTACTTTCGCAAATCGTTCGCGGAAGAAAATAATTTACTGAAGCGACATTTTTATGGAGGGACGCATACTATCAGCTACATCTACTAAGAATTTACTTTCTCTGGATTTAAAAGGGAAAATTGAGCATTGGTTTAAACTTTGTCTTAAGGAAGGATAAAAATTAGACATATCTTTACCAAAGAATATATATCCTATGGAATCTACTAATTCGGCCCCGACTTTGTGGTATCCATTATAAATAATAAAGATAGAATACTTCTACCGTTACCACCAATAATATTTATTCCACGACCATGGAATTCTTCTTAGTTTGTTTCTTCTTAGGCTTCTGATTTGTCGTAGCTATTTTTTACAGAAAGTGTCGCCTTTCGTTGTAACTTCTCTAATTTCCGAATAAATACTTGTCGGTAGAGTCCTATGCGCTACATACATACACAAGGTAAGACCCAACTAACACATAGTAACATCGCACGAGGACTTATTCTTTCTGTTCCGCTCCTACTGACTATTCTCTTGACGAAGCCGACTTCGTTATTTACTTTCAGATATTTCACCGATTCCACTGTTAATTTATTTTCCCTGGGAAGCTATAATTATGTGCGATAGATTTTCTTTCGAATAAGTTAATTACTGACATTTGTGTACATTAAGCTCTTCTTACCAATCATCGCACCATTTCATTATTGTATCTATGGCATTCGGCTAGGTGAAACGACCATCTCTGCTTTCTATATCACTGTAATTTATCTTGTCGTCCGCAAATATCTAGCTTTATTACCAATGAGATTATTATGGTAAGATAGGTATACACTATAAATAGTAACAGTCCGATTGCGTTACCGTGTGGGACGCCCGCTATAATATGTAAGTATAATTTATAAATATTCTCGTCAATGCTCTTTTCCCTTTGATCTCTGCCGTGCTTTTGAGATCCCAACCACATTTCAACATGATCTCTCTTTTCCCCTCTTCATTAGTACCCCATGCTAACATTTCCACCACAGGTCCAGGGTCAGCGAAATGTGAAGTCTTAATCTGCCCTTGATATTCTCTCCTCTCCTTTCAGCGGTCCTCTTACATCTGATATGATTCGTTCATCAAACATCTACTTCCTCAATTTCTTTCTCTTTCCATCGCGGGAGGAAAAGTCAAGGATTCAAGGTAACTTACTACAGAGAGCTTGTAGCAAAAAAACGTTTGAGAAAAAAGTCAGATACATTACCAAATCATCATAGCACAGTAGGATCAGTTTTCATGAAGGTCCTAGACATTACTATTATGTTCTGTGTCCTAGTACATCGTATTTAATATATCATACTGAAAGTTTAAGTAGAAAGAAATGCACAGTCTGCGAAATCTATTTTCTTCGTTACTTTCATAGCACCGCTTAGTAATGTGATTGTAGTGAATATCACCGTATCTACTTCTTCTGCTTGTTGGGGTTAGCAGCTCGTGTTTCGAAAATAATTAACACTTAACAATAGTACGCCTTGCCGAAAATGAGAAAACATATTTTGGGATGAAATTAATACAGTAATTTCTCAAATATTACTCTCCGTTGATAGCTGAATGTTTTTGCCTATTATTCACTCAAAACGGGTTCGAATTAGTAGCCATAGAATCCAAAATTTAGAAAAATCACAAAAATCAATACTCCTTGTCCTGCTCAGGAAAATTTAATCACTGCTATCTTCATGGAGATTTTTTCCCTTTTATCTTTCTTTAAGTATTCACGTCGTGCTCCGATAAGTGTTAAGCGATTCTTGAGGGGTATTAACCCCGATTTACCTTCTGTTACTATTCCATCCAAAACTTCTCCTAAATCCAACCAATAATCAAATAGTATCATATGCGATTGAAAAGTTTCCTTTAAATGGAACATATTTTATCTTGAAAGTTGGAAATAAAATATAAGGACGCGCACATTAGAGGAAATCTTACCTGCGTCTTATAAAAATAATTAGATTTACTCTTCGAATATGAGATGAATTTTAACCTAACATATGATATATATTTATTCTTTAATATAATTTTGAATAATTTTAACGGATAATGCATCTAACCTGAATGCTTAGTATGGTGTTTTTACTGTGTATGTACAATCATGATAGTTTTATCAACAATGGAGGGATATTCTTTAATATTAATCATTGTTCATGATTATGGCCCAGTGTTTACTCTTAGTGATATCTTGATATTGGTTTGACTATCAATAACTTTTCTTGACATCATTTGCATCTTCTCACTAGAAAAGAGGACTAATTTCTAATCGGTGCTTCCCTACAAGTGCCAAAATTAATAATTTATTGATTTTTATGATTTTAGTGGAATGAAATATGGTGTTTTTGCTTAATTTTCATTGAATGGTTCATATTTAATCGTAAACTTCTGAAACTTTGGTTTTTGTATTTTTCGACCGAGACTTGCGATGAGATTTAGTCATTCACAATTTCATTTTTTTATTTCTTTCTAATTACCTTGATACGCAACTCGATTGAACTTCACTGAGTGATCATTGTTTGATTTTTCGCACTTTTCCTCTAAGTATAATTTCATCTTATAAACGATTACTTTTAGTGTATTTTACGATACCAATATCCTCGAGATAATTTCCATCCAAAGTTTAGCAAAGTGTAGTCAAGTTAGTCAAGTTTATCCTCGTTACTAAGCGTTATATTTTATTTAATTCTAAAACATTCCATTCTATTTTACGATTTTTTTGTATTCTTCGTATTGTATTTTCTTCTTTCCTTTTCCTTATTATTCCACTGTTTCCTTTGTGAAAGAAGTACTTGAGATGAGAACACTTTTAAACCCTCAGAAGTAACCTCTTTCTGCTACCCTCAAGTCTTTTTTCTCTCTTTTAACTCCTTTCCTCTTTCTCAACTGTCCTTCTGAAGGAAAAAATGCCCTGCTCTCCTAACGCATCCCTCATTTCGCCTTACCCGGTATTTTTCTTGTTCCCTCGACCCCAATATTATATATTTTTTCCGAGCCTTGCCACAGTTCCAGATCGCCAAC
Source organism: Ladona fulva (assembly GCA_000376725.2). Taxonomy (NCBI): domain Eukaryota; kingdom Metazoa; phylum Arthropoda; class Insecta; order Odonata; family Libellulidae; genus Ladona; species Ladona fulva. Next base: position 190,758 of record KZ308999.1, read on the forward strand.
CCTCTGCTACATAATTTAATTCTTGACCGCCTAAATTTGGTATTCATCTTAAAGGGATGCGTACCCTTTAAAGTTCTATCCAAATTCTCCTACCCTTCTTTCCTAATTCTTTTTGACATAATCCCTCTACTATTAGGGAATAGGTAGCGAAGCTAGTTTGGGGAATTTACTCGTGACTCTCTAAGTTTTGAGTGATTTCCATTTTCACCTTTAAAAACGATTTTTATTTGCTTTTTAAAAAATTTGTTTTTTTAATTTTTTACTTTTAATTTCTATTTCTCGCTGTGTTTTCGCGGGTTTTTCTCGCCCCCTTCCTGTGTGGGTGTTTTCCCGCAACGTGGGTTTTTTCTCAACCACCTTCAGTTGTGGATAATTTTTTCCCGCAAACAAAATCTTAAAAAAAAATTTTTGTGAATTTTAAATTTGTTGTGAATTTTTCTCAGAAATAGTAAACACCAATGTATTATAATATACGAGGTTAGGTGGATAAGAGGCCCACTCGAGCCTATCCTCGCCATTAAAGTCTCCAATAATAATAAAAATAAGTTCTGTCACAGCTCCCTTATTTCCAATTATTTAATGAAATTGGTTGAAATATAATAAGATGATTAAATTTTTCTTTTGCCAATAGAGGAGTCTGATATTTGGAATGGCATGTTTCTATGTGAAAAGATGCAAATTATGTAAGCCTTTGAAAATTCCTACAGAGCCATCCCTCTCAATTTTCTTAATTTGCTATGAATAATTAATTTTTTTGCGATTAAGGTTATTTTCAAAGCTGCAAAGTCATTATGATAGAGATATATTCCGTTACCTCAGCTTCTCTGAGTCCTTCCTCCTACAATTTCTTCTGTACTGTTACCATGGTTGGGTATAAATATTTGATACAGTTTGAAAACTTTTGACTTTACTTTTACTAATCGCACGTTATTTTTAGAATTCTCTCTATATCTGATTAATTTTTCCATTCTTCCCCTTTTCTTTACCGTCATTCTTCCCAGACTCTTTCCATTTTAACTGATTATTTAAGTTTTTGAAGTGATTCATTTGATGCTTTATGTTGTTGAAGTAGCCAACGTCATCTTAATATTTTTCATCCTCACTTTTTATTAAATTTCTCATATCCCCTTATTTTTCTTTTTTTTTGGATTTTCTGACGGGTTTATGCACTTTTAGGATGTGGTATCATAGCTCTTTATACCTACTTAATTATTTGCTATGATATGTACCGGTTATAATCCTAGTACCTTTTGTTAATGGGCAATTGATTAACTTTTCCATGCTCCATACATACATACGTACACCATTTAGGTAGGAAGCCAAAGTAAGACGATATCTACATTATGAGATCGCTTGATCCAAAACATAAAGTGAATTGAAAATAAAACAGCCATTGTGTGATATTTTTCTTGAACAGGGTGTAAGGCAAGACTGCATTCAGATTCATATGAGAAGTAAAATTACAGATATGTAATGTTGGTCGATGATAAAAATTAAAATGGTTATGAAAATAGAAGATAGAAAATGGAACCAAAAAAGTTGTGTAGGAGATAATGAGATAAAAAATGGTCGAACTAAGGGTATTCGTAATAATAGAAAATACGATTAAATAATGAAACGATTTCTTTGTGGAGCTCCTGATAGCCAAGTGGGCAACGCGTTCGACTTCAGTGAAAGCGGTCCGGGTTCGATTCCCGGTGGGGGCCTACATGCGAAATGACCTAAGCTGTCGAAGCGCTTTTAACAATACTACTACGAGATCTTTGGGGTTTCTCAGATAGTCAAGTGGGCAACGCGTTCGACTTCGGTGAAAGTGATCCCGGGTTCGATTATGGATGGTGACTGACGTGCGAAATGACCTAATATGTTGAAGCACTTTTAGCAACACAACTACTATGAGTTTTTTCCCATAATGACTTCAACGTTCTTTTTATTCGTTTCTCAATTCATAAAATCGCGAAAAATCGATCTTCTCAGATGAGAGTGCTATCTTCTATAGTTCAAGTAGAAATTACAAATTTTACAAACGGCAAAACTTCCCTCCAATTTCATTTATCGGAAAACACTTTCAAAAGAGAAGTTTATGAATCCCATTCGATATATTCTATAATTTAACAAAAGCGGGTGCTTGGCAGCTTGCGTCGGATTTTAATTGACGTAAATACTGACGGAGACGGACGTTTATGTGACTACATATGGCACCGATACAAAACTGGGATAGCTTTTCCCTAAACAAATTCCGTTATAATTCATTTCTCCTCTTCCATTTAACACATTGCTCTCTTTCTGACATTTTTTCCATTCAAAATGTCGGCTTCATATTAAACTTCCTAGAAACACCCACCGCGGTGATTCTGCGGAACAGGTTGTTAACGAATTCATTCTAACGCCTAACTTCTCAAATTCTAGAGAACGCTCTCACACATTTCCCTTAGTTAGATGACACTTTAACTCTTCTCTGGAACCCCTCTACCGATTTTCATAACCGCTGTCCCCCTTTCCATTCTCCTCTCTTAACCATGCCGGTTGCCATAGTATATGGCGGTCCCGGGTTCGATTCCCGGTGGTGGCCTCCGAGCGAAATGACTTAAGCTGTCGAAGTACTTTTAACAATACTACTGCTACTACTACATAGTATATGGTTTCCCATCCTGTCCCTGCGTGTCCAATTTTGGCCGAAGGAACTGAAACTGATGTTTCAGTTCCTTGATGAAAATGTTTATTCTTCAGAATTTCCATTTCAAGCTTACCATTTTACTTAAGGGTGCCTAAAAAATATAATAAGATGATTAGATAACGCCTAAATTCAGTTACATTTCCGATTAGTATCATTATTGCTAGCTGCTATTTAGTATTAGGTTATATTATATGGCTGAGTGTAGAGCTTTGGATTATTTAGTATTTTGTAGTTAGATTTCAATACATTTGAATGCTGCTTTACTGTATGGGTTCACATAGTTCCTTTGTTAAATAAGGTCAGGATAATATAGGATAAATATTTTCGATTGTGATCTGTATCTACCGTGTAGTTGGTAAGGTGGTAATTTACTCTACATAGAGGGGTACGTAGTTTAATATATAACTTTAACATAAAATAATATTACTATATATTATTATGCGTAAATTGCTCTATGGTCTAGTATTTTAATATTGTTTGTAGAAGTTTATGTTTGTGAATATTATATGAATGTTGCTACCTGACTTTCGCCTACTTGCTGCCCACGTTCACTGTAAATGAAAGATGGGTCTCTTATTCAATCAAATTATAAGTAAATATTGAGCGTGTGCTCTCTATGTACTATTTAATATAATTTTACTACTCTATGTAATATAATCTCTAATAAATAAACTCACAATGGCGTTCAATTATTATAATTTATACTGCTACCTAGGAGTTTTTCTCGACGAAAATATTTAACATGGATCCAGTTTTAAGGTTTAATTCATAAAAGATACTGCCTCAGGCGTAAGTTTGTAGAATAATTTCATTACAACGAAATAAGAAATCCTACGGTCAATACAATTTTATGCAAAAATATATCAAAACCCAGCAAATATTTGCTGCAGAATTCTGAGTGATAGGTTTGTACTAACTCGTACTTTTCATTCGATACGTACTCATTTGCTAGTGATAAGCACCGATAAGACTGTATATAGTTTATGTGGTACACATAAAAATGTACGTAAAGTTAATGTGGATTTTAGAATTTCTCATTTCATAAAATTTTTTCTTGATGCATTTTTGTGCTTATCAAAAGCAAATCGATACGAATAGAATGAAAACTACAAATCAGTTCAATCTTTTAAGTCATAAATTTCTTGCACATATTTGTTGAGTTTTTTACGTAAAAATAGAGTAAGCGATCATAGAAGCGCCTACGATGAGGATACAAATTAAGCTAGACAGCGCCATAATTAGGAAGAATTTATTTGCTGATGAGTTGGATTAGCCAATTTTTAATAAGCTTTACGACGCATAATCCTTGTGTCACTCAAAAGAACGGGAGACGTAACAAAAAATAGGAGTACCGAATCATGGGAATTAACACTGCTCTCATTTTATCAGCGCTCTTCCTGAAAGATCAGAATGTAACGCAGAATTCATCAACTTATAATTTCCAATTTTCATCAAATATCAGCAACAAATACAGAATCCATAAAAATTATGTATCTGCACTTGGAAAATTATAAGAAGTAAAAATTGGGTCCAGATTTGAGTTGAGCGCAGTACATTATTGTAGTGCAAAACAATTTCAACGGTGATTCAGCAAGGAATCTGGAGCGATACCGTTGTATCCTTTTGTTATAAATTATAATTCGACAATATTAGAATGGAACTCAATGTTGCTCTCTAAAAATTCATTAAACTGATGATTGATCCTCTTGATTGCCTTGCCTGTTGGGATATTGAACATGGACCGATTACCTAAAACTCGCGCCCGTTAATTAAATTATAAATTAATTAAACTCCTTGCGAATTAAATGGGGTCGTACTTAGATGGATAAATGGATTTTACTAAAACAACGGGTAAAATATTTTGGAATTTTTCATAGTTGATCTTTTCCCTCCCTCTATATATATTCAGGATGATATGAAATACTAAAGAGAGATAATCAGCTGTAAATTCCCATATTTTTCTATTCTAATGAATTTATTCATGACATGCATTTGCTGCTGGACATTTTGCAAAATTCTTCGCAGACCGTCGAGGAGTAGTAAAGATAATGGGACAGTGAAATATGCATTATATTACTCATTTGGCTTTATAAAAAAAATCCACGTTTCATCCCTTTTGGATTTAGATCATTTCAAAGTACCAATTAAGTTAAATAATGTCACTCATTTCAAGTAGTAAATATTTAGACTTGAAAGAATGGATATAGGATTTATTATATATAAAAAGGATTATTATATTAGCTTCTCTGAATTATCAGTTTTTGCTTCCAATTGATGAATGGAATATTTTTCGTTTTTCTTTCGCTGTAGTATGAAGGGTTTGTATCTTTCATTTGATTTTGTTGCAATCTTGCTCATGGCAGTGATAATGAAGCTTCTGATGTGTGAGTGATGTTGAATATGGCATCCATACTTGTCACAGTGCAATAAGAGCAGCACGGCCTTTTCATAGCATTCATGCTATGAAAAGGCCGTGCTGCTCTTATTTGGACTTTTTCCACTCATGGCTTTCTGGCTGATGGAGGAAGCAAGAGAAAATTACCACACTCCTCATCTTGCCTAGTGTGTCTCATTTCGTCGCCACAGCTTTCGGTAGTTAATCATAGATGGTTTCAAATCAAAACTAGCCTCAGGGCTGAATACATCTCTGCCTAAATTATGAGGTTCAGAGCATGATGCCTTTCATGTTTTGGTGATAGAATAAGTGTAAATTTTGTCAGGAATAATGGAAATTTCCATGTTAGGATTTCTAAATTGAAACTTGTTTGACTACGTCTCTGTCGTCGCAAGCCAGTGTTCACTTTGGCTGAAGTGCGTCTGTTTCCAAATAAGGGGAAGGAGATTCGCCACCGTACAGATTAATTACGAGAGTATAATCTAGTTTTCTTAGAATCCTCCCCCTGTAATGAGGTGATTACATCTCTCATCTATCCAAGCGACAAAACTTCCTACTTTCGTGCAAGGTGGCTTCTAATCTTCGTTGTAACCTGCTCTTCTCCCAGAGAAAGAGTTTTACTCCAGGAAGCAATAGATTTAACTACCTAAAATAAGTGAGGAAAAATTACTATTAGTAAAATTACTATCTTTAGAAGTCACAAAGGAAGGTCGATAAGTGTTAGTTATGAAAACACATGAAGAAACAAGAAAAGAAAAAAAAGCCTTGCTGAAATATTTTCGATTTTGCTAGATTGCGCCCTAGAAAAGTGTGAAATGAAAATAATACGGCCGGCCGAAATAATTACGGTAATATTTTTCTATATTTTTATAACAACAGCGCGAAGTAATATACCACCGAGGAGAACATTCCGTCAGTATACTTGACAGATATGGAACGATGAGACGAAACCAAATATTGAAGGAAATCATGTTCCATAAAGAAATTTACAAATATTTATTTATTAGTATGTACATCTACATCTACATAAATACCCTGCAAGCCGCCTTACGGCGTGTGGCAGGGGGTAAAAGTAAACGTCCCCGTCAAGCATGACGGAACTTAATTTAGTTTAANCGTGTATTTCTTATGGAGACACTTTCAGTCGCTTTGGTCGTCAAGGGATTGTTTACAAGAGATAAATTACACACTATTTCCAATTATTTCGTGAAATTATTCGTAATTTCGACTCTAAAACAATATTCAACGTCCAGAATAAGAATCTAGATTCAATTTCCCTTCTTTTGACACTCGTCTCGACTTTCTAGGACAATTATTTCTGATTTAAATCAATAAAAGAAACAAACCCTGCAAGCGACAAAAGTTAACTCTACGTGTATTTCTTATGGAAACTCTTTCAGTCGCATTGGTCGTCAAGGGATTTTTATTACCGATACTTCACTAAGAATTTGCACTTATTTCGTCAAATTATTCGCAATTTCGAATCGAAAACGATATTCCGCGACCATAATATGAATCTTTATTCAATTTCCTTTCTTGTGACACTCGTCTCAATTTCGTAGGACTATTGTTTCTAATTTAATTTTCTAAAAGAAACAACCTCTGTAGGTAACGAAAACCTATTTTACGCACATTTATTATAGAAAAATATATTAACTGGTTATACCCGTGCATTTATATGGGATAACTCATGAAATAAATTTCAACAATTGCCTTGGTCGTCAAAGGGATGGGTTGTTAATTTCCCAAAAAATGTTACGAATTTTCCGTGTATTTTATCAAAGTTCTCGCAATTTCGAAATTATGTGAATGATTCACGACTAAAATAAGATTCTATGATAATTTTCCTTTCTTTAGACACTTGTCTAAATTTCGTAGGATTGCTACTCTATTGCTTCTAATTTAAAATTGTAAAAGAATCAACCTCTGCAAGTTATGAAAAAGTAACTTACGTTCATCTCTAATGAAAACGTATTATGGGCTCCTGGGTTCGAACCCGGTCCTTTACAGATATGAGAATATTTCCTCTGTGTGTTTCAGCATCGTAGGAACACAATGCAGTTTGTTTCAGAACTCTAAAGTCAAGCCGTTTCAGAGATAAATGGGGGGACGGACAGACATTTGCTTTTTATATATATGATTATTTTCTTACTCTAGTAGTTATAATTACTCAATATATTATTTTCCTCAAGTTTAAAATTTTCGGAAGATGAAAATAAAAAAACTGTACAAAATGTGCCTTCGAAAAAAGGTGATAGTTAAAGAAAAGTTGTGGTATGACCAAAAGCCTAACATGCTTAGGTCTTTGCGAAAGTTACCACAGCATAAATGTCGCGTAAAAGTGTTTTAAGTCCATTCTTGTTTCCTCTCCTTATCTCAATCTAATATAGCAGTAAATATAAAACCTTAAACACATTCCCTTAATTCTACATAAATGTTATTTTAAAACTCCGAGCCATGCAGGAGACTGATTTATACGCGAACCGATGCGTACACAAAATACCACGCGCTACCTGAAATTAACTTGGGTCTGCGCCAAGTTCAAGGTTAACTCTAACGTATGCGAAACTCTTTTCATACGGTTATCTCCTCGCAATTAAAAATGGCGGCCTCGGCAAATGAACGCCTCCATTAACGTATATCTCTCTAATGAACCGTACGTTCTGATAAACGGTCTATTTATCCAACTTAAAAGAATTCAGCCTCGTTTCACGGCGAGGGGAACGCTCTAAAAAGAGAGCCTTGATGAGAGTGTTATTCAAACGGACAACATTTCAGGCGCGTACGTTTATATTAACGACATTAGAGCAAGGCTCCAAACTGAACGCGCTGCGGGTATTTCTTTTTATCTGGTTAAGCTTCTTTTGGTTTTCAGGCGGCTTTGGAATATGAGTTTGCTCTTTCCACGTGACTTCATCAAAGGTGAGCGCTCTCTCTCTCTCCAAATCCTCTTCTTTTCCATCCTTTGTGTTGATGATCCAGTCTGATCCTGGATTTTGAGATCCATTCTTTTCTGAGAGTCCAGGTGCCAGAGAAAAATAAAAATCTTTTTACTTTAGGCACTTATATGAGAGATTTTCTGCGCTCCAGAATGTTAAATGCGCGTTTCAAACATCTTTTGGTGCCGTAACGATGTAAATAACCTTTCTACTAAAAGGGAAACTTAGATCGACTTCTTTCGCTCATTCATTTCAATCACAACTTAAGAGGCTAGCAATAAAAGTGAAAATGCTAAAATCAGTCAGGTTTATCAAGTAGTCCAGAGCCTTCAACATGGTTAATGGATGCGATGAAGTGCTATTTTGTTCTTTAATATTATAATTTTATTCATTTTTAATTAAATTTTACATTATCAAGAACAAGGAAGCATAAGTAAATCATACTGGAACAAACATTACCAGAAAGTAAACGAGGAATATGGGAGTAAAGAAACCCAGTATCAACATATAAAACAATGTACTCGCTTATCATTTAGGAAAGCATTAGAAGCTATTTATTAGACTGATTATTAGAGAAGTAAATTATAAACCAGATTTCAGAGATGAAGTGTTGAAAAAGGAACGAAAGAGAGTTGACTATTGCGATTTTTAACTACAAAAAGTGAAACTTGCATAAGACGAAAAAGAAAAATACAGTGAGGGCAGTATAAAAGGAATAAAATTAATTATGGATATTCTGGATCTGGAATCCGGTTTTCGGAAGATAGTTCTTTGTAAAATGTAAATGTGTTAGACAGGCACACGAACAGAATAACTCTAAACAACGACCGCACGCGAATCTCTTACGCCATCTTCAGAAACATGTTAGGGAGTTTCGGAAACTCTTCAATGAATGCAGTAGCAGTAAGAGCTGCTGTTTTGTGATGACTCAGAGTCGCTACAAGCTTTATAATATATCTTACATGCAAACTTTCAAGCAGGTCATGATAATGTTATCCCAAGAAGATCTGATAACTCACAATATTTTGATTTTTATTTTATGAGATACGGAGTAGACAACTTTTTAAAGTATCTTACATATTTGTATTTTTTTGCTCCTCGTGATTTCCCTCCATCATTCTTTTCCCGAGTTTTGAGAAGCTATTTCTGCCTATAAATTAATGATTCCTTTAAGAGTAACACACGGTGCACTGAATGTACTTATAATCTCTGTACTCTATAATATATAGAGTACAGAGGCGGACAAAAAAGTTTAATCATTGCGGGTAACATAAGATTAGGGATACACGAGCGTTTTGCAAGGTATGTCGCAAAGCTGTAAAAGCGGCCTGACCTCCCTTCCTAGAACGTGGAAAAGAACCGTAAGGATAAGTTACACTTGGCGGCCGAGGTTTTGCGAGTTTTGAATTGAAGGAAATGGCCATTGAAGGGTGCCATTTCCATTGAAAGATTGCAGTAATGAATAAACCGTTATCACAATTATGGTATTTTGTTTAATATCCCCAGTCGTATGATATTTGACGGCATTAAGTGCATACACTGAGATTTTTTAGCACATCAGGACAGCAGAAACTGACAGCTCGTCATCAGATCCAAGATTTATGTTCAAAATCGCCTGACGGAGATTTTTGCTCAAAATTCGTATTAACGATCGTGAAATGATTCGTGAATGATCACCATGGATCGCAATCATGCGAACGCAATTTGGGATCTTGCTATTGAGGAATGTGTCTTCAGCCCGTACAAGGTCACTGTATTTTAAATTTGTGGGAATTTGTTGGGAAAGCTCTACGAATTTGTGTTCGTGGTAAAGTTGTGAATTGACAAATATATTGCAATGAGGAAAGATATTAAAGAATATTAAGGAAGATACTTATTAAAAATAACTATATAAAAAGTTTCATTATAATTAAAACTTTATCATTCTCCCATTTTGTTTATTTGGAATAGGACGTGGCTTAAATTAAATTTAGGTGTGAAAAATATCGATTATTATAGAAATATCGGTTTCGGCGCAAAGGCCATCTTCAGGTAAAGGGTAAGGGAGGTAGCAGCATATATATAGTTAAGAAAACTTTGAGAGGAGGGTAAGGAGAGGGGAAGGGTTTTGAAACTTGTATTCATTCGTAAGGTTTTCCTCAGACGTGATTTCTATTATTTCAAGGGCGTCAGCTTTCTTCCCTTCGACTCCCGGTGGAGGATCTTAGGTACAAAGGTACTACAATGTCCGCTCTCCAGCAGGTGGGCTGCACCTGTCCTTCCACGAAGTACGGCCTTCCATGATAGAATTTTTTTGTTGTTTCTTCATCTCTTTCTAACTTCTAAAAATGCTCAGGAGTTACCAATGCAATTTAGCTTAGGCTCCCAAAAATCCAAGTGGGCAACGCGTTCGGGTTCGGTGAAAGCGGTCCCAGGTTCAATTCCCGCTGGAGGCAAACGCGAGAAATAACCTCAACTGTCACAGTTGTCACTTATAACACTACTACTAATGATACAATTTTGCAACATCGTCTTTTAAAAAAGCGAGTTATCAAGATTTTAGCCTGCTCAAGACATCTCCCATTGCTCAACCATAACAAGTGGGATATTTATTCAGATGAAAGCAAAAGCTAAAAAATATGGGCTTGATATTACCATCAAAGATGACATAGAGTGTAAGGATTATTAAGGTGACTTTTGTTGCTGCAATGCTGCGTAGCATCTCAAGCATAAGAGTCATTTCCAAAGCGTCGTTTCTGACGATGAGAAATCCTTCCCTAAAACCTTAATCACTAAAATCACAAGCTGAACGTCTTTAATAAATTTTCAGTTAAAAAAAATTCGATAACCTTTCCAAAGAGATGAAGTATTATTCAAGTATTATACAATGATAAATTTTCCCTCGCCTCTTCCTTTCGCTTCTCCAATCTTTCTATCTCCAATCCAATCCAGGCGCAGCAGCTCATCTTGCTCTTTCCTCTTTCGTATTCATTCTTCTGGAAGATTTTTCCTCGCAGCTCTTCCGGAATCCTTATTTCCGAGCGACAGGAGAACCAGAGTCGAAAAAAATTTCGTCACGCATCAAAATACGCTTCCTAATTCATTTCCTTTTTTCCGCCTCCTTCGCACTTTCCGTCTTCAATTTTTTTTGATCCTTCAATAACAGCTAGAAGTCGCATTTTATTCGCATCTCTTATCCTTCGTTTCGTATACAAGCCATTCCTTCTTTTCCTGCAACAGAGGACTCCCTCAAAAAACTTATGCCCAAGGTACGAGCCGTTAGCACTGCTTCTGACATCTTAACTTACTCAGTCTGAAAGAAGACAATAAAACCCTTCTCCTCCACCATAAAAATCGTCACGGCTGTTACCCTTGCTGCGAAATCGTTTTCGTTATTATCTAGTTCCTAGGCGTTCTGTGACTGAGAATGAGATTTCAATGCTGATTTTATAGTAAAGAGAAGGGAAAAAATAAGAGATGACGTTGTAAGTAAAGGCCTGCACGAAGAAAAATTTCAAAGGCTAAAGACCATGAGAAACGCGTTACTGGAAGGAGACTCGAACCCGGATCTTCTAATTTCCGCCAGATAGACCAGTGATTAGGGTTATCAACCGGGTTTTGGAGACCCGGGATCGAGTCTCGCTCCCGTTAGACTTTTTTCACTTCTGTTTCTCTTTGAAAAAATCAGTTTGAGACATTACTCAACGGTTAAAGCGTTCCAAATGTCATTTTGAGATGTATGGAGAGGATATAGATTGATAGACAAAAGAATTTAGTTATACTTTCCCAGCTACTAATCTGTTTTTCCTAACCTCGAAATAATTATCAAGCTGCTCTTTCTAACTTTTCAAGCTAAAATCTAAATTGGTTACCCGAAAGGAGAAAGTTCATATCATGATAGAGAACATAGAGATGGGGAATTAAGAAATTAATCGCTGTCAGTTCTGCAATCTTTTGCAGGCGCTAAAGCCATTTAGTATTTTAATAACTAAACAATGCTACAGAAAATTATATATACTGGTAGTTTCTTGAAAAATAATTATTTTTATTTCAAATCATATAGTCCTTGGAAATTTTACATCTAAGTACAACTACTACAAAACGAAATAATTAAATTTATATTTTTACATACATAAATTTTATAAAACGGTAATTATAATCCAAAATCCTGTGCGATATTGGCAATGTGTGTTACTCAGAACTTAGAAAATTTTCGCTAAAAAGTATTACCGAAACCTTTTAAACATGATCAGCTTCTAAATGATCCACTTAGTTTTTGCTGCGGTAATAGTTTACAAAGAACTATGGCTAGGATAAAAAGATCACGGCTGGAAATTTTTCCTAAAACAATTGCATCATAGAAGATCTTAAGCGTCTAACTGGGTGACGGAAGCTTTATTTGCAAGCCTCACTCTGTCGTAATGATAAAAAATTTAAACTTACTACATTTTTTCTAATATGATAAAAGATCTATTAATACTCTCAAGCGTCTATCCATCCATCTATGCTCAAGGTCTTTTCAAAATCATTCCTGGCATTTCGACTTCATTCCGGATTAAAGTATTTAGTTCCCCTTCTTTTCCTTTTTGTCTTACACTCTGTACACCAAACCTGCATTCATCCCCTTCAAAAACAAGTTATCCCAAACTTTGGTCGCAACCATACAAAAGTTCAAGCAATAAATCGCTCTATCTACGCGAAGGTCAGGAACAGATGATCCTCTAAAGTTCTTTGCCTCTTTCTTCTGGACTGAGATAAAGCGGAGACTTGTAGGGTTCCACTACAAATCCAAGCATAAACATTTTTCAGCCTTTTTATTTAATCCGAGTAATCCGCATGAAATGCGTTTCAGGCATCTTAAAGGCCCAAGTTTACGTAATAGCTTAACTTATTCAATTTAACCAGTAAGAACGTCCAATAAATGGACTTTTAAACAACGGGAATTGGAGCAACAGAGTTTATCTTACAGTTGTAGAATTTGGAGATTACGGAGTTTCTTTGTAGAATCTGTTTTCCCGAACCTCATTCATTATTTGCACAATTCCGTGCCAATGAATTATTCCTTCCATACTTCTAGTTACACATTTCAACGAGGTTGTGCAGCTCATAAAAATATAATATTTTGATACTATTCCGACAAAGTCGACCGATCAAAGTGAGGTTGAACAAAACCATTAGCGACCAAAATCCCGATGAGTGCGTTAACCCACTGTGCAAGATTAGGTAATTTTCCCTTCATGTAGTCACTGAACAAGAAGTTGTAAGTGGAAAAATTTATGTAAGTTTGGTACCGTGACATGAATAATTTTTCATATCATTCAGTATGGAGTGACGAAGATGAATGCTATCAGTTTCTAAGATGGAAGAGGAAACTTTTTATCCTCAATCTCCTCCAAATAAAGAAGCTTAACTATTATTATTACTCTATATCACTAATATCGCCATGACTCATATTATAAGAGTACGAACTAGACTGAGACAAAAGTAAATGAAAGATGTACTGCCCTCAATCCATTAGCAAAAGACATATTACAGAGAAAATGTTTACAGGAAGATTTCATTATACATTTACCGAGTTATAGTTTCCGAATTAGGTCACTCATAAGAGATATAGTTAATGGATTAAAGTCATTAGAAATGGGAGAAATGAATCGATTCGTTTGCAATTAAATGAACATAGGTGTAAAAGCATTAAAGGAGGAAAGCCAGAGATATAGGTTGAAATTGTTAATTTATGTAAACTATTCCGATAAAGATCGGATTCTTACTTGGTTTATGGATAATTGAGAAAATGTAAATAATGGTTAGCATTAGATAGCTTCTTAGTTTTATAGTTAGTTTGGTATAAGTTATTGTTTTGCTCCAAATTAATTTTGTGACTTGTCTTGATATTTTGATACTGTAATCGGAGAATGCAAACAAAGAAAGGAAGATCTTCTTATAGGTTGAGGAACGGAATTCCTGAAAATTTTATAACTTCTTATATATTATACTAAAATAGCATTCCATCAAGTCAGGCCGGATCACACAATATTTAATAGTAGATTTAAAATTAGTATTACTATAATTATAATCGGTATTTAGTATTTATACTTTCGTGAAACGAAATTTTTATAATCACTTTCGATACCTTTCACTTCATCAATATACTTGTTAACAGAAATGTGTTCTATCTGTAGGGTTTTCAGCCCAAAGGCCAATCGATGCCCCATCTCCTCTACCATTTGCTACCGCGAGATTGGAGAAGGGAATGCTTACTAAGGAAGATGAGAGTGAGGTAGTTAGACATTGATTACGTCACTGAACCAAAATGATATACGTGGAACAAGTCTATATAAGTTACACACAGTAACTCTATGAGTAACCTTCTCGTAGCATTCCACAAGGATATTAATTAATAATTATTAATTAATGTCATTAGGAAGTACTCGTACCTAAGTAACTTCCATAAAGTTACAGCGATAAATAAGACAGAGTCAAAATTAATTGAAACCTACATTTTTTTCCATCCATTACCAAAAGACGAATGAAAAATGTACCATTAATGAAGATATAGTAGCAGGACAAGAAATATATAATGTAAACAAAAATTATTTTTGTAGCATAGAACGTTAGAAGCTCAGGTCTCGGCAAGTAAGAAAACTTGACTCATTCCTGAGAAAAATGCGGCCGATATATTCCAATCGAGTCACCCTCATAAATAAATACTAGTATAGTATGTTTGAAAAGCTGAAGGTCGGTAAAAAACGTGTTATCTTCCCTTGTATCTTGGAGGAAAGCTATCTGAGTACTAGTTCCCAATCTTTCCTTTGCTTGTCTCACTCCATTTCATAGCTTTTTTCATAACGTCTACAGACGATTTTCTTCAAATGATGGAGACTTGTATCATCTCCCTCTATCGTTCTTCTCAAAATTGATGTTTATTTCTTCCCTCTGTACCTCTCTAATCGGCTTTCTACTGTTACTCTCCATTCATCTACCCCAAGCTCTTTCCTTCGCTCTCCAACTCATACCACGCCTCCTACCCTCATCACTCCAACCCTACTCTTCCTGGTAGAAAGAACGGAAGGACAACGTCTCGTCCAAACGACCTATATGAGTTTCCCGCCCTTTCCCTCTTCATTGGTCCTTCCCAAACCCTTACTCGGCTCCCAGAACAATTTTTTCTCTTAACCGATCCTATCCCTCCAAGTCAATTTTTTA
>KZ308999.1:219606-240368 GCA_000376725.2 Ladona fulva
ATATAATATAAAAATATGAGTGTTTAAAATGTTTTTAAGTGCGCGGTTGCAAAATAACAAGTGATGCCCCTGCCTCACGCCGAAAGGTGGCTTGCTTTATTTAGCTTTTTGGTATTTATGTAGATACAGATCTGTATATGGAAGTCGATATAGACAGCAAATGAGTTCTCCGACAACCAAAAACTATTAAAATCATTATATAATAATGTAATAATAAATAATAGTGAAATGTTGTCACATTTGAATGCGATTTGGAGTCAAATGGTAAGTGAAAAGATGCAGTAATTTCATTGAAAAATAACATAAAGTAAAAAATATTTCTATGCATTACCATTTATAAATAACACGTTAAAATTACCTTGCCATTTGAGACCTTATTTCAGAATTTTATTCTGACAGTTGACATTTTTATTGAAATCCTACTCAATTTCTGAATGGCTTTTTCTTACGCATCTGAATGTAGACTACACATCGAAAAGCCAGCTTAAAAGCTTTTTCCAGATTTCCCGTCTCCTTTTACCTCCGTATGAGTAACATGTCTCAATTTATTCCCTCTTCTCGGTCACACTTCCATCTCTTCAATCTCAAGCGCTCACTCTTGTTTCTCATCCCCCCTCTGTTCTTCATTCCTCTCCATTACATCTTCACACTTTCTCCATCCCTGTCACCGAAAGAGTCGCCTTCCTCCCTTCGCTAGTCTTTTATTTCTTTCGTCACGTATAGAGGCTTTCCTCAACCACTTCCCTCCGTTCTTCTTTCGCGGAAGCTTTTCCTCTCTCCATCCCTCACTATATCCTGAGGGTAAGCTCTCTTCCCCTTATTTAGCCTCTTTCTAAACTCGCCAAGCTATCCGACTCCCTCTGACACGCTCTACCGAAAAACTTTCAACTCCATCCCATATCTTAGCTTACCAATTCCTGGCTGCTCGTAATTTTCCTTTCGGTTTATTCTCGAATATGTCCCCCTTTTTGTCTACTACTACTACATAAGAGGCATCGCATTCACACCCTTCTTCCTTCACCCGATATTTACTCATTCTCCTTCAACCCTCCGTCCTCTGAATCCCTATTATCTATCCCCTCCCATTCCCTTCCTTTCACCAGGCGTCGTTTGAGACCGATATCGCGGCAATAGCCATCAAAATCTCGTTAATAACTTCCCGGGTTCCCGCAACTCTTTTATTTTCGAGACGGAAACAGGTTTACAGCCATCTTCCGCGGAAATAAATAACGTCGATGGTTTTTCTTTTCAGTGGCTGGCTTTAAAAGGAATTAGCGATTTTCGTAGGAGTCGGCAGAGTGGTGACGGATGCCCTAAACCTTATTGGCGGATATTGCTCCTTGATTTGTACAGTCTCGTATCGTGCCAACTCAGCGGGTTTTGTGGGAATTTGGGATTTGTATATTGCACAGTCATGTTAGATTCGTGAAATGCAATTTTCTCCCCTTTATTAATGATGTGGTCTTTACAAGCTCTTATAAATAAGCATAGAAAACGGGAGTGGGTTATGGGGTTCACACTTCCCTCATGGGAACGGTGCCAAATGTTATATAAACAATGAGAATGTCTTCACAAGTAGCAAATCCATTTATTAAATACATATCCTTCACCACGTTTGTGTTTTAAAGTAACATATGTCAGTCGTTCATCTGTTACATAACATAGTTGTAGTTAATATTTTCGTTTACTTATTGCACATATTACAATATGGAGGGAAATATTTCTGCCTCTGGATTTACGCAAAAGTGCGTATATATATGTTTATGAACTACTTCTATTGACAAATTATCCTCACATCCCTCCTCCTATGCATTTGAGGATGAGTCAGTAAAAAGCTGCTGCTCTATTTGTCGTTTAATTCGTTAAATGAATTTTTTATTCTTCAACTCACAATAATTGCAAGTCTTGTTCCCTATTTACTTTGCAAGTTATGATGCAAAAGATCACATTGCCGAGACATAGCTTCTAAACTGTAAAAAGCAGACCCTCAACCAAGGTTTCCAAGAAGGATATCTCCAGCGATTTGTGTACATATTCCTCCCCTTCGCTCTTTATTTCCCATTTATACCTTAAGGGATTCGCTATTCAGTGATTCCTGTAACTAAAAAAATTGATTGCACTTTCACATTTACTAAAATTGTTTAAGATGAATGCTAATCAAATAGTTCAGTTTACTAATGCAGCTAGTTTCATTTAAAAGCTACCTTACAAGGTAATGAGTAAGTTTATCAACGCATTTAATAATACCGAAGCCCTTAACATTTTCTGTTTTATATCTTAGATTTTTATCATACTCTAATTTTTGCGCCAAATATCCAGAATCACAAAATTGAAATAATTTTTTGTTGTACCATCAAAGTAAGAAATTGGAAATAAACGTTAGTGAGCAATTGATCAAATTTCGTTACACTATTCTTTTTTAAATGTCAAAAATTCTCTTTTAGGTTCTAGGTTTGTATTATTCAAAAAGAAAACAATAATTCATTGTAAGTATAATTCACAATATTCCTGCTCAAATTATTCCTGACTAAAAGCCTATCAATAAAATATCTAAAGAAGAGGTAACATCCATAAAATAGACGAAGAAAATATTCATAAGAAATTAAAGAAAACGCTACCACTGGGATTGATATAATGCATAAAGTAAACACAATGTTAGACATATCATCAAAATTCTGACTGTTTGAAACAAAATGTAATTCGCTTACAAAGAAACAGGAAAAGTTTAAGTGCAAAGCGTCATGAAGAAGAGAAAACAGTGTTTTAAAAACGCAAAGGGTTGAGAAGGTTTGAGAAAGGGTGAAATGAGTTCACTATTCTTAGAAGCAATAGTCTCTGTCCTCGGAGCTTCACTTCCGTAATTTGAGAACAGCAGGAAGTCAGCTGAATAAAATCAGATATTTAGTATTGTGTAAACATTTCAAGCCATATTTACTCCTATCGTTCAAATGAATTTTATAAGTGCCAGAAAGAATATAAAGAAAGAAGATTTGCTTTCGCAACAATAATGAAGAGGACAATGAGTATATAACAGTCAAAATTCATCGCCTTTTTGATCATCATCATACATGATTATAGCCTACATTGCTAGGATTGATTTGTTGCAGCCCTTGAAGCCATTCCATTTCCAACCAATTCGCTTTCTAATCTCATAAATTCTAACTATATTGCCTACATTCTCAGAGATACATAACTTGATTAACAATTACTTTGCAATGCGAGAAATCTTTACGAACGATTCTTGGATGAAAATGCTTGACATTCTATGTCTGTATACTCATACGTATACGATATGTTCCTTTCCTCTGGCTAGCTTATCGTTGCTCGGAAAACGTGTTGTATCCCAAATATCCCCTCGATCAGTCAAGCAGCGCAATAAGAGTTTGTGCTAGCAACAGGACCCGATAACCTAGAAAGGACGGTAACGGCAATCGATACTAAATTCTAGGTCCCGTATCGATCGAGGTGTAAGTAACTACGTGAGAAAGAAAAGAACGTCCGTGTCATAAAAGGAAGCATAAGCTAGCAATTGCGCCTTAATATTTGACCTCGAATTTCTATAGAGGAATGTTTTCTATAGAGGAGGAGGAACGCGACAGTTTTTTCACAGTTTAATCCTATGTCCGCAAATACATCCACGTATATTTGTAATAATGATGAATTTATAATATGGTTTTTATAAACAACGATGGCTAAATAATAATGGAGTAATAATGTTTTAATCAATTCATTTAAAAAAGCGAAATACTTAATATGTTTGTCTTTACTCTATGTTAGCTGCTCCACGACAGCTCTCTCTTCCCCTCTCTAACTGAAAAGTCATTCATTGCAATTAAATACTTAAAAACCTTTTCATCCACTAAACGGAGACAACTCCGCAGTTTTGTGACGGGCAGAATTATGTGTAACTGGTTTGATAAGTTTTTGTTTGACTTATCTCTTGAGCTAATTGTTCTACATAAATATAATATACTTATAGTTTGATCCACTTCAATTTTGCTTGATATCAAGCTTTCCTACATTCATACATAAGAGGAGTGTCTAAGAAAAGCCTAAATCAACGATTGTAGATTGATTGGATCGAGTTCCACACAAGAACAGGAGCGTTAAGGAGTATAGCATCCGGTCTAAGAGAGAGCACAAAAAGAAAACAACGAAGGAAGAAAATATGCTTTGATTGCTAAACCTATTACCGACACCCATTCTATACAAGAGAAATAACCCTTGTCAAGTGAGCCTCTGAAACCTATTGAACGTTGGCGCGTTTGACTTTCATGACAGGGGTTCCGGGTTAGATTGTCAGTGGTTCAAAAAGACCTTCGGTCTAGAAGCGGTCTAAAAAAATTCTATCGATAAACTAAGCTTGTCAAGTAAAGACATCTAGCGTAAATAGCCGTAAACGTGTTTAAGGTCATTCTTGATATTTTTAACTACATTCTTTCATCGAAATTTACCTGTAATCGACAACTTAAGTGTAGTAATTAGATCAGAATATTATTAAAATTTGAACGAAGAGCTAGGCATAATTTATTTGCACTTAAATTATACTTCTAAGTCGCAGAATAGGTCATATCTTCTGAGCTGATTTGCCGCTGGCCTGATTAATATAATGCAGCTAGAAATAAGAGAAAATTGTAACAAAACGACTAAAATCCCTCTTGAATCAAAGTCATCGCGAGAAAATAACGCAATAAAATTAATACGAGGATGTATAAATGGATTCTAGGAAATATCTCAGAAATAGTGAAGAATAAATTTTCATCTAGCTATGACTTACTATTCCACCTAATAAAGCCCTCCCTCTAAGAGGTATTTATCTTCTTATATTTTCAATTCCCTACTTTATGCCCATAATTCCTTGGGATTTTTTGTTTACATGACATTCCTTTTCGACAATTTATGATATGAATTAATCGTATTTAAAATTTTGCTACATCTGCAGGCAGTTGTTACTATCATGTAAATGATCTCATAATGATTGTATACGTATTAAATGCATAAAAGGCAGTTTTCAAAACGAATAAATCCATTCAAATGCGCTGGGCTTTCATCGCGGATGACCAACTTTCTCCCTTCGCTTTCGTTTCTTCTCTCCCTTTTCTCGAAGTAATCCGAAAGGAGTTGTTCAAATCTCTCCCATTCGTCCCCAAAGAGAAGTTCCGCGTTTTACCTTCCCCATCCCATTCCCCGCGGTATTTCGCTACTCTTGAGCTCCCCGAATCTGTTCAGCTAATGAGACCTGTTTGCTCTGAAGTTACATTTCAACTTTCACAAATAAACTTGGTTTTGAATGACATTTAGTCCTCAGAGATGCTCTTTTAAGGCGACAATCATGCTACCTGGCTATTCTGTATCCCATGAAAATTTTGAGAACGAAGTTAAGTTCTGTTTTTCGTGAAGACCTGTTCTCTAAAATAAGGACACAAAAAAAATTGTATGTGTATTTTAGTTAGATGGAAGAGGAGGCTTATAATTTTCTATCTCGCCCAAGGAAGACGATATGTGTACATTTATTTACTTTGCAAGGGCAAATATTTGCAAGAGCTAGATTCTCCGCCAATCCTCATAAGATCTCTCTCTATCTTCATCCTCCTAATCCCGAATATTTTCCGTAGTAACGCATCGCGCTCCTCTAATAAACCAAACCTCATCTTTGAAGTGCAAATACGTCCCGGGAAGGCTCGCATTGGATGCTGCCATCCGCAACTTATCGTGTTGCTGTGTTTTCACTTCCTGGGCTTTCGCGGCTCTGCCTATATGTATACATTATTTATCAGCATCTTCATCATTTACCGTTTCCGCTCTCTTTTACTTCCTTAAAAATAATCCAGAATCAAGAAATAAGTTTTACTCCGCCTTAGAAGTATTTTACTATCTTCGTGTTTATTTTCTTAGCATCTAAGTAACTACCTAAAAGATTTTTAACATTTTTTTCGACTACACTTTTCTACTTCACAAAAAAATTCAACTAGGAGGCGTTTAGAAGTGTTTCTTTAGGAATTAAAAAGGATTATGTTATCGTCGATAAGGATGAATTCAGAAGATGTGGCTTATGTCATTCCAGTATTTCTTAAAACATCTTTCTTGTCTCAGATTTCTAAACTAATTACAGTCTTGACTGTATTGCTGTTTAAGTCCTTACTTTGTACTTTTGTACTACTTACTACTACAGTCCCTCTCCTCTTTGAAACGGATCAACGTTACTACAGCTTCAACGTTACGATAGCTTCTCAAGCTGCTGTTAGTAAGGAATTGAAACGTGAAGTAACAGGGAATCCTAGAAAAAACTTTCTTTGAAGAGGAAATTTATTTTTACAGACACCCACGGAATAGATATAAAAAACGTATATAATACGATACAAACGTCCTTATTTATCAAAAGTGGGACAAGAAAGTCCCAATTAAAATTATATATACAAAATATACGAGTATAACATGACTTTAGATTTTAAGCATAAACATATACTATAGTATATAAAGTTGTTTTTAACAATTATGATGGCAATAAGAATAACATAAGGAAAGAAAGAATGGTTTGCAGAAGAAAAACTGATTTTTTTATAACAGAAAAAATATTTCCAGGATTAGAAGAAAATATCAATATTAGAAGAAACTATTTGCAGTAAAACATCACAAAGAGAAAAGGGGTGTGAAAAACCCTCAAAAGGTGTAAAAGAGAGAAAGAAAGAAGAGAGATACTCCTCTCTACACCAATGATCGTCATGGATCTAGGAAGGTGATTTTGAAGCTTATAAAAATCCATTGAAAGACGACGCACAGTGGGCTAGAATCGAAAAAAGCTGGCCAAAAATAAGAAAATGGTTTTTTTGAGCGCGGAATTTGAAACTTCGCATGGCTTTTCTTAAATAAATTCTGCATATAAATACCAAATCATTTACTTTCATTCCTGTGGATTAAAATTCTACAGGGGGTCAAAGTTGACCAAATTTTAAGAAAAAAGCCGGTCTTCGATTTTTCACAAATTTCTTCAACTTCAAGCCAACACTGAACCCAAATGAGCAAAATCATCGGGTAAAAAACGATGCTGTATTATAAACCTATTCTTTATGCTTCATGTTACTTGGTTTGAATGATCACAGTAGGATATTTGCATAAGTTATACAACAAAATGGCGAACCCATATTTTAGGGCAAATTTTCACCTAAAGCGAGGAAAATAGTAGTGATGTACCACGACGTACACGGGCTAACTTATACCACGATGTTCTTTGAAGCTTCCTGAAGAGGAATCTGAAATAAAATCCTGCGAAAATTTGCGACGCCGATTTATATACCGAATTTTCGATGGCGATGAAAGAGCCATATCCATACGTC
This sequence comes from Ladona fulva, assembly GCA_000376725.2. Taxonomy (NCBI): domain Eukaryota; kingdom Metazoa; phylum Arthropoda; class Insecta; order Odonata; family Libellulidae; genus Ladona; species Ladona fulva. Next base: position 226,941 of record KZ308999.1, read on the forward strand.
GCGACGTTACAATATACTGAAATTTACTGTACATTGTCAGGCTTTTAACTATTCAACGACTTCCATGCCACGATATGGCAGTGTGCCTTCCATTAAAGTTCAATCTACATACCTCGTCCCAGAAACTCTGTAACTGAGATGGCTGAATTTTGAGTATTTAGGTCATCATGCTTGGATGTCTTACGTGAAAAACACTTCCCTATTAATTCTCCAGAAATTCTCCAAAAATACAACGTTACAGATGCTGAGAAGGGAAGGGCGAATCGCCATATTTTTTCCGTCTTGATCGATCGGATCGAATGGCGTCGTTTTTTTTACTAACTCCATATCGTGTGTGCGATTGGTTTGCGAAAAATTCCTCTTTTACATCCCATTACTCTGTTCTCTCTCTGAGCAAGCTCACTTTCCCCAACTATAAACACGAAAAACGATTTGGATCATGGTTCGAATCACGTACGCATTCTTTCCATGATCCGAAAGGAGACGCTATACATCCTTTAGAATACAGATATCCCCTCTATTCACAAAAGAAAGTTAAAAATTACGAAGGTAAAAGCCTATAGAATGTTGATTTCAGACATTTATTGTTTTGACTAGTTTTTATTGACGTTTTAAGGAAAATGTTAGTCTTTGGAAATCACATTATCCTCTATTGCCGAAGAAAAGACTCCTGATAAGAGTAATCATTCATTAGTTCGAAATTGTACATAAAGAACGTTGTAATATTAATTTATTTCATGTAATTTGTTCTTCTCTTCTATATTTCGATGATTACAAGTAAAATTTGTTGTTTTCTACCCAATTTTCTCTTGAGTTTTCCATATTTTGCTCCATATTCTGTTGCTAACGTCCTCATGTCATTCAAATTCATTAATTATTGGAGTAAAATTCGGAATTGAATATAAGTTAGGGAAGACTCATTGCTGCAATGCAGAATAATATCGGCATAATTATGAATGCTGATGGCACTCAAATTCATGCCATTTAACTCACATTATTATTAATAATTCACGATAACAATATTTTCATGAAATGAGTTTTCTGTTTGTGCACTCATCAGCCCGAAGGCTGATTAGTTCCCCGACCATTCCGCCATTAGCTACAAAATGATTTGGAGAGGGAATGAGGTCCCTTAGGCAAGATGAGGAGTGAGGTTACATCCCCCTTGCTCTCCTCACTGAGACAATGCCATAAGCAAAAACTACAAATTGATACAGCACAGTAACCCTATGAACAACAACTTTCATAGCATTCGATAAGAATTGATGAATGGATGCCATTGTTCATCATCACTCATATCTCAATGGCTTACAAATGATCACTATCACAGAGTGACAAGACTTAGGCGAAAGGAAATAAAAGATATGCTTTCATTGATCCAGAACCAAAACGCAAATAAGAATAATGAATACCTTAAGATGTAAATGAAGGAACTCTATACATTTTTATATTAAGAAATAGAAGGAAGAGGCGTCAACACGCGTAAAGACTACGACTGGAATATCCCTTTTCTTAAGAATCGCTTGTGGCGTATCAAGTTTTCATTGTTCCCGAAGTCCCAATTCCATGTCGTCAGCTGTCTTAAGTTCCGGTACAATGGGTACGCGATGTGAGCAAGTAGGTTAAGTAGGGCTGCCTATTAAACCACGTTATCGCCCCGAGAGAAAGAGGAGGTGCAAAACACGGCGTTGTTTCGGAAGATGAACGGCGATGTCCCAAAGCCGACGAATGTCGGAAGGTGTTACATCGTACTTATCTCGCGTTGCCTGAATGGAAAGAGACTGGTCTTATTTCCGTGAGCAAAGTACGCATTCATTGACGCGTTAGAGAAGCGAGGAGAAAAAAGAGCGGAAATAGATTTAAGTGAGAGAACACTTGAAAGGAAATTACCAATTAAAATCTAATTGATCGCCATTTTCTATACCATATAATCAACGAAACCCTCTATAGAATTCAGAAACACTTAACATTTTAAAATTTCAAACAATGACTTCCAATAAGATAGATGAGATTGAGGGTATTCTTTTGATGGTATACAGAGCGGTAAACCTTCAAATATAATTTATTTAAAGTATAGATTCAATATATTAAATATTCATTTGAAGTCCGTCTGAAAAGTTACTAGCTCTGAGGCCGGGAGGGAATGGACTGACCAGGCAAAATGAGGAGTGAGGTAGTTTTCCTTCGTATTCCTCACTAAACCTTCGAATGAGTGAAAAAAGCTCACGTACGTGAAGAATGACAAACAAAACCCTGTAAATATAATTTTTATTGTATGTAATCAAGAGGGACCGAAATAAATTCACTCATTCAGCTTCACTTATACCCCAGTTACTTTCAATTATCACAGCCATGAGCAAGACTGGGGCAAAAGTAAATGAAAAATATTGCAATCTCAATTGTGACCTAAATCCGAATCGTTGGTTGGAGGCTCGGCTGTAGTCTCTCTTTCTGCCGCGGAATGAAAGTCATTAAGTGGTGAAAATGGAGATTTTTTGAGAAATACAACAACAACCTACAAATAAATGTGACTATTTTCGTCACAGAAAACTCGCATAAGCAGATGAAAATGTTCTTGTTGCAATCAAACAGGCAGCAACACGCACCATCCACGCACCGGAAAAAGAAAAAAAGGTAAACACCGTGTGTGTCGGCGTATACTCCCTTCGGTTCTCTTATATGTAATATACATGTACGTATAATACACCAATTTGAATGAAGAGGTATACGTCAAGACTGGTGTTTACTTTTTCCTTCCTCTTCGGTACGTGAATGAATCGTGTTGTGGCCTGTTTGATCGGAACAGAAGTACTTTCATCTGTTTATCCGAGTTCCTTGTGGCGGAAACAGTCACCTTCATTTGTAAGTTGTTGTTCAATTTCTCAAAAATCTCTTGTTTATCACCTTATGACCTGCATTCCAAGGCATAAGGAGTGATTGTTTTAATAAAAATGGAATGTGTCCAAAATACAAATGAAAAATATTCCTTTCATCAAGATATGTCAAAAAGATTCATTTTCCAATAAGGTTACTAGGCAGGGTATAAACTCTTGCACATTCCCAGCAACATCAACGTTTTTTTTTGTTATTCATTATTTTATATTTGCTATTTAAAGTATACTGATATATGCCTAACTCCATTAAATTTAATGTTTATGTTATTTTGATGATCGCACAGTTGGTGGCATAAAAATAAACATGTAGTTAAACTAAAAGTGAAGTTCATAAACATGGTAATAAATATTTTGTATAAATGGATTTTAGATCTTTCAGAAATAGTGAAGAATAAATTTTCATCTAGCTATGAATTACTATTCCACCTAATGAAGCCCTCCCTCTAAGAGGTATTTATCTTCTTATATTCTCAATTCCCTCCTTTATGCCCATAATTCCTTGGAATTTTTTGTTTACAAGACATTCCTTTTCGACAATTTATGATATGAATTACTATTCAATTTCAAATTTGAGTAACATTTAGCACTGATTATTTATTTCTAGGAGTCCAATGAACATTTTTGCACCATGAGCTCAATAAGTACCTTAAAAAGGGCTGCATTTTCGGCTTAGAGGCAGAAATTCATCATATTTTTTCTGGGAATATGAGTTCAGTGATAAATTCAATAAACTATTATAAATTATATAACGTATTAGAAACCTGAAGTATGAAAAAGTTATGAAGAATTGCGGGAAAAGTTAACAAAATTATATTAACCCTATGGATAAAATAACTGACTGAAGTTTTTGAACTAGCCCCATGGTTTTACTCAAAACCATAGGGCAAAGCTAAAGAAGCAAAGAGGTAATACATTTTTATTTGGAATATTCATGGAGATTAAGTCACTTTGATACATCCTCATTCATTTGTGAATAAACAGCTTCATGAATACTGAGGAAAGAGGGACGACTGAGGAAACATTTCCCAGAATGTTTTTCCTTCAACTCTCTATTTCCGGATGCATAATACATCGCCTCAGTGAGCAAGCCCGGTTCATTCACGAAACGGATACGATTTCGTCAATTCAGCGTATATTTAGCGAGGAGAGACATTTTATTCTATTGATAAAAGGACGAGGCTCATTTCTACGGGAAATAATGCTTCACAAATCCGCGCTTATTGACTCACTACGGTAATTTCCGAAATCCGAATGAAACAAAACGTAATGGTTAAAATCCGTAGCAAAGAGCTTTAGGAAACAATATGTTCGTGATCCCAAATGGCACGGATCTGGGGTTTTCGCTATTCCGCTTGCCCTCGTTCACAATGGACGTCTGAACACGCGGCGCATGCTCGCACCCAGTCCCTTGTACAACTGCACTAAGATTTTTTCGGCAGATACGAAACATCACGCTCGTACTGCTAAATGATTCAGTAAAGCGCTTACAATCTAATGACGTAATTGTGACCTACTTTTAGCTGCGTCATACAAGGAAATTTCGGTCCTTTGGGATTCGACTTCAAAGTCAGAAGTTGAATGAAAAAATGAAATTGCTCGCCAGAATCAACTTATTGTAAACTGTATGGTTGTTGTGTAACTAATTACAGGGTAAAATAAGCCGTAAGTTAAATTCTTCGGTTTAAGTTTCCATAGGAACACCCGTAGGGATCGGATTAACTAAGGTTAGATATAAAAATATATAGTACATGACGCCACGTAAGTAAAAGTTATTGAAAGGATTGATAAATAGTTCCAAAGGTTCCTTGATGTAATCGAAAGTTTTAGATCTGTGTCAGATGAATAGAATAATATTTTACGGAGAATCATTCATCCTGTATCTGATATCAAATTTAACCAACCCAGGGAAAAACTACGACGTCATCAATTCAAGTAGTTAAAGTGAGCGGTTATGATTCATAGAATTTTTTACGTACCAACAGTATATAGAATCGTAAAGCGATTGTAAAAATGATCGACTTCGACCTTAAAAAAACATTTTAAGGCTACGCTAACGCTGTTAGGAAGCAGAAATTACAATTATTCTTATTTATTTTTGGTATGCAATCTATGCATTCATATTTGGAATACCAACAACGGAAGACATTCCCAGATTTTCAGAGCAACTGATTTCCAAAGCTGCTGAGGAAATCAGAACATAGGAAGGGTTTCCGGGTAGCCAAGAGGGCTGCGAGTACGCCTTTGGTGGAAGCGGTCCCGAGCTCGATTCTCGGTGGAGGCCCATATGTACGAAATAACCTTAGTTATCGAAGAAATTTAACGTTACTGCCACTACCAGAACATAGAAATTTCGCTCTGGAATTTTATCAGCTACGTGCTCTTAAATAAACCAGTTCCTACACTTCCTCTTGTAGATACTCAAATTCCAGCGCCGCCTCTGAGTACACAACCGGCTGAAGAGAAAATCTAAGCTGCATCGGAAGCTATTTCCAAACAAAAATGAATCGACTGAGGACTTGAGGGGAAAATCTGAGGAGGAACGGATAAAAGTGTCTGAATGAATAAAGTGGAGTTGTGAGTGGATTCCCTAAGAAGTGAATTGATCAGAGGAGGGAAGAGGTGAAGAATTAAACGGGGAAAGTGTGGGGAGGGATGCGATTGAAAAATGAAAGAGGAGATTATTAGTTCCGGACTGGGAAAGAGGATCGAACGGGATGGCAGAGGAAGGTAGTTGAAGAGGAGGGCTGAACGTAAGACCAAAGGCTTATCGACCCGTTTGCCTATAGTGGAATGTTAAACACTTCTCCTTCTCTCTCACGCGTTAATGCGCATGGGGTCTGGCCTTCAACTCCTTAGCAAACTATCGCTTTTCTCATCTTTACTGCTTTCGGTGATTCATCCATCCAAAAATTTTCCCTCGAGGATTACCCATTTTGTTTCGACTTGGAGATATCAGTTCCTCTTTGAAAGCAAATGCCGAAAATTATCTAAGAAGTACGATAAATGGTAGATACTTCACTTCAGAATTGAAGGTGATATTTTTATTGATTAATTAGCTTATACAGCAAGGAAATATATTAGTTTATAACGAAATCTTGGTGGTATTAATGAATTCAGATACAGATCTGAGTAATGAGATTGCTGGAAAAATTAGTAATTATCACCTTCATTTTCATACATAGCTATTCGACGAGTAGAAGAAGAAAATAATTATTTATTTGAGCAAATGGCAGTAAGAAGTATCGCTATTTCGATATAAATAACAAGATCAATATTTTCCAAAATATAGAACTTGAGCAAAGCAAAGAGGTAAAATAACGAAGACATTAACAAGCTGTTACATGTCTTGTTTTATACATTTAAATAGGTTCATGTTATTGAACTTCGTGGTAACTCTATCATAGGAATAGAAATGAATTTTTCCTTCTATTGTATTACACTCATTCGTATCCCAACATGATTTGTAATCATTAAAATAGAAGCTATTCATCCATTACTGAATCTCATTGAATGATATTTATAAATTTAGGTTGATTCTACCATTCATACATTCCTAAGTGAAGAGGAATGTAAAGTATGGAAATCCAAAATGCAATCATCTGCGACATTCATTAGTGGTAACATCTGATTGGATGACATCCATTGGAATTTCTCTCAGTTGAGATGAGATTCTTATCATTCCATCTCTACAGAGAAGAGAAATTTATTTCCGAAGAACAGGGAAAAATGACGGGGATTGAGCGAAACAAGTAGCGAAAGGTAAATTATTGAATATAAAGGTGAAATAAAATTAAAACCAAAACTTTAATGAGCTTCACATAGCGCTCAGGGCAAAAAAAACTTACTTTGAGTTAATCGTAGCACACTTATTCGTATAGGAATGAACGATAAAAAGTGCACCCATGTCGGAAAGAAATATCCTTGAGATTTGCGAAGTTATATTATTATTAACATATTGCCTCGGGAGTTTAATACATTGACCTTATGACAGTGAAGCCCAACTTTAAAATTACTATTTTATTTTGAATTTAAAACATGAAATATGGTAATTTCAACTATCTGATAGTTTATTTCCGCTTTCTCTTACCTGAGGATAGTCTTAAAAATCGAAGATCAAGTGTAAATATAATTATGTAAACCAGAACTTACTTGAGATTGGGAGAGTATGTAGAAGAATATAATTTTTACTATAGGTGTAACTTTTCACTGATTAGTTTAGTAAAATGAATGCTCGCGGGTACTACAGCTACAGCGTTCATGCCACTTCCGATCTCAGCAGGATGGATGAGGGCAAAAAAGGTTTTTCCTACTGAGAGTTTCCCCATAAATCTAGGGGGAAGATTTATCGAAATGCGTTTATTTTCCCGGAATCAACTTGACGAAACATATATACATACCAATTACAATCTCAGATTTTGATTGTGCCCCACTAAAAATTTTCACTTGAAACGAATTTCTTTAATTAGTTCATGAAATAGTTATTTTCAACAATCATAAAATTTCTGAGAGGGCTTTTTCATTTTACATTTAATAATATGATTCTATTCTAGGGTTTTCTCAAGTTGCGTAGCATTTTGTATGTTGGTTGTGTGTTGTTGTAGGTTGCATTTCAACTTGGTCTAAACATCAAGCGTTCGAGTTATCTCTTTAGCTTATTGCTGTCGCTTAGTATCGTTTGCAGAAAGAATAGGTCCCTAAAACGACTGGTCCTCGCATTTATTTATCTTATTTTACGCTCATTCTTGGACCGGCCGAAGTAGCAGGGAGATCGCATAATACCATTTACGTCATCCGCAAATGTACTTTCTCTAAATTCAGCAAGGAATCGCAGTCTAGCCTCCAATGTCCTCTCTTTCAAGGAATTCCTTTCTTTTAAGGATTAAACTTTAAAAACCTAATTATACCCTTCAAAGGCATATTTCACTGAAGCAATGAGTAGTTGGTGATATTGCTTATCAGCTGCGTTAATGGTTAAATAACGATCGTGTTGCATTCAATTTTATAGGAAAAACGCATGCATGAAAATATGCTGGAAAGAAATAACACGAAGAAGACCAGAGTTCATTAGGGTCGCTTCTTAAAAATGCGGGTTAATGCCCTAAGGTAATACTTTAAACAATAGTGTAGGTTAAGCTCAAAAGAGGTCGTCCCTTTAGATCAACAGCTGATAGGAACGTCGAAGGCCTCGCCTCAGCAGAAAGATAATCTTTTTATGGACAAATACAGCTAAAAAATCAAGCCTCTTCCGAACTTATTCCGAAAAGCTATCGAAAATCTCCTTGGAGGCCGAAATGAGAAGATCATTAAAAATCTCCGGAAATGAGATTTTGGGATGCACGTTCGTTGCCCAAATTAGTTCGAGAAAATTTTGCCAACGTCAACTGGAGGGTGAAGAGTAAACTGATGAAAAAGTTTGAGGTGGATTTGAGCAAACATATGCGAGCTGAGAGAGAATGTTTTAGAACTGACGAAAAGGAAAAACGAAAAAACGACGCAGAGAGGGAGTAGAGGGGACTTGAAAAAAACTCTGGTGAGAGATAAGAAATGTAATGCAGACGCCGCGTTTTCGACCCACAAAACGTTTTCTATTCCTCCTTTTATCTCACGCATTTTCTTTTCTCGTTCTCCTTGTGTCCTTTCGTACAAAGTCGCCGCCTTTCTTTGCCTCATTTTCCTTGGTATGGTCACCAAGGACTGAATCTGGGCGATCAATACCATTTTCCTCTTCTCTGTTCTCTTAAGAGCATTCTTGTTCCAAGTCCATTCGTCAACGTTTTAAATCGTCCGATTATCCAGATATGTCTCACTTATTTTCTATATCTACTAGCTCTTATGATGTAGGATGGGTATGTAGATTATATTCATTCCATTTTTCTTTAGGCCAGAAGCATCATTCCATACAACAATCATTGTAATACGTGTAGATTCATGACGTAGCTTTCTTGAGGTATGAATATTTGTGAACATAACTTCTAATCCACCTTCCCAGCCGTCCTCGGAGATGAATTTTCCCTCCTTAAAGGAAGCCATTGACAAAGAATCCTTTACTAACCAGCAAGCAAAAAGAAATTTTTGATATATGCGAATAAATCTTGGAAAAAGAATGAAAGAGAATTAAAAATTATCAATAAATCAATATACTATTTTCTCTTCTGTTAAAAATTATCGTTTACTTGCAATCAGCAGTATTATATAGAACGTTAATATGAGTTAAACCAAGAGTATAATTTTAATATTACTTCTTTTTAGTGTTTTACAGGAATATTTTTATAAATTGCAGTACACCATCGAATATATTTCAACCCTGGTATGAAACATCAAGGTATTTTTAAGTCTATAAATCTTAGTTTACAATTGCAGAATATGCATGAAGCAATTTTTGACATAATTCAGCACAACATTGAATATACGTCACTGAAGACATATTCGGCATAAGTAAACAGTATGTAAGCATATGATTATCATATCTAGATCAATACAAGATTCGTTTGGATTGGAATTGGCTTGGTTGGAAATCCTTGATAGAAAGTGAATTAGAAGCTAGACTGAGATTTTTTGATAAACTACTTGAAAGTATATTAAGGGAAGATGTAATTGGTATTATGCGACCGGCAGATCCGACAATAAGCGTAAAATAAGACAAATAGATATTCGAACAAGTCATTTTAAGGACTCATTTTTCTGCGAAGGATACGAGACGCGAATAAAGTAAGGAAGTAGCTCGAACTTTTGATGTTGACACCCCATGCCAAACGCCAAAAGGCGTCTTGCAGAGTATTATTTATAGATGTAGATGATGAATGTACATAAAATGAAATCGCTTTACATTGAATTGATCGTGAGTATACGAATAATATGTCACCATTTACACGGTCGTTCGCGTTTATGATTCATGATAAATTTTTCAAGGAAATAAGTGATACGACGGCCTCTGAAGATGTCCAATATATAGAATATATTCCATTTCCCTTTCAGTTTCCCCTGATGCTCTGGTCCTCTTTCCCTAAATTTTTTTGTGCTCTACTTTACCCAGTTACTTTTTCTTTTTCAGCCTCCCTTCATAATCTCCTAGCCATATTTCCTCTTTCGCCCTGTATTCCCTCCCTACTCCGCCTTTCTCATCCCCTGCTGCCTCTTTCGTTCTCTGCATATGCTCCATCTCCCTTCCTGAAACACATCCTGGATTAGAATTGCGGCCAGAGAGAGAGAGAGAGAGAGAGGAGGTTGTGCGGTTTCGAGGGAAAATACCGATGCGTTCGGGGAAAAACACAGCACACGTTTTGTGTTTGTGTATTTTCATGAAGCTTTGGTCGGCGGATTAACCCTAGAGGAGTGTGGAAATGCTGAGATAAAAAGGGAGGAAGGATGAGGAAGTAATGGTGGATTAGATGTTTGCTTACAAATTTTAACCATCGTTTACTTTCGTATTGGTGATATGATTCGCATTCGAATTGAGATCTCTGTGCACTTTTCTACTTCCCAAAGAAGGTCCTTTTAATAATGAAAAGTATCGATATATCTCGCTTAATTCTGCTTCCATTCAAACGCAAGGCATATTAAATTAATAATAGTATAACCACAGTGAGTTTTTGAAACGAGATTAGAACTGGAAAAATAATCTCTAACTGTTCTCTAGATCTATTTTCAACTACATAATTTTATGATTCCTTTGCGTCTCGTGTGTTTTTTAACGTAAAACAACTTGATTTACCGTCCATGATACTGATTAGAAGTATAGTAATGAAAAACTGGAAATAAATTCTAAAATTGTATAAAGAAAAAAATTCATGCATAATTTTTAGAAATTCAAAAATAAAAAACAACGTGACCGTTCTGAACATCAGGCATCCTTCGCTTAATAGGCAACGATTCAAATGTACCTACAGAAACTATGCGTTTTCCGATCGGAAACTTACATATGAAACATAAGATGTAGCTGTTACTTCTATTCGTTTCCCCTCTTGCAAGAGAAGAACGTGAATCGATTGTTAAAAAAGACTCACAGTTTATTCTAATCGAGATGATTAGTGGAAGTTGAAACTTTTGATAAATTTACGAAGCTATAATAGTACCAAGAGAAATTTCGTTCATTTACCCATCAATCTGATATCTCCTTTTCAAAGTCTATCGATAGCTTACATTGTTCTCTAAAATTAATAGCTCCAATTTTCAATCATCTGTAGAACGTGTTGTTTTAAATCATGGAGGTGTGCTAAACAAACTCGAAGTAAAGTCTAGCAGATAAATAGCTAGTCAGGAACTCAAGGAACTCAAAAAGACAGGAAAGATGTGATAATGCATTATCGGGCGGAGGAGTATAGAAAGGGTAGACCAGAATCTTTCCTTTCACGTTCCCCACCAGGGGTTTGGAAAAATGGATTCGAAATCAAGTTCAATAGAAAAGTCGGCTGCACAGAAAGGATGCGGAGAGGAAAGACGAAGAAAAGGAAATTGGCGTTTCCTTTTTCCGCACAAGAGCCCTATTTCTCTTGCCTTTTTTATGCACTCCTTTAAAATGTTCCGAGTGTACTGTGGGACGGAGGACTGGTTCAGTTGACAATTCTGCGACGATCAATCTTTTCAAGGCGAAAGGGAAAAGAAGAGATCTCCCTCGATTTTGAGAAAAAGCGATCGGTTCAAGGTAGTTTGTTTGTTCTTTTCCTTCTTTTTTCTAGGACTTCGCGTAGGATCGGAAAAAGAGGAGATAAAAAGTGCTATTTGTCTTTTAAGAAGGGATATGCTCATTTTTCGCCTAACAAATAGACCGTTCTCGAAAGATCGATGATTTGGAAAATATGACCACCATCATGTGTGAGAAAAAGAGATTGTGATTTCGGAATAAAGTAAACTTGGAAATAAATCTTTTTCTCGTGAAATTACAACCGTGGATCATTGTAGAGAGCTTTACTAAGGTAGAAAATAGCTGCCCATTTGAGAAATTACGATAAAATCTCGTATGTTAAATATTTCTTACTACTATTTTAAACAGATAAATTACAACAGTAATTAACAATCATTAATTTTGCTCTTGAATTTATTATATGTCGCATGTTCACGAGTTGGAAAGAATTAGCATATTCTTACTCCAGAGTGAAAAGTCATGATTATTGTACACTTTAAGGCTCTTATATAAGAAAACGCAGATATTAGTGCCTGCTTGTTATTTGAATATTAGAGGAAATATTAAATGTAAATTATCATTTTCATTTTAATAAGAATATAAACATGTTTGTGGTGCTGTATATATGGTGCTGTTAATCCTGAATTGGATTAGGTTTTCTAATATGTTTTATATTTTTAAACGACTGTTGAATTAATTGAAGTAGATATTCATTAAACAGATATAGGATTGAATATTAAATTGAAGTGACTTTGAATACATAATAATAACATATTATTTGGAATTATTATTTGGAGTTTGGAAAATACAATAAACTAGTATTTACTACCTACCTACATATATGAACATTTTTCCTATCAATTACTCTGGTATGTATCACTCTGCATTTTTTGTTGAGAAGAGAACCTTGTTGGGTAATTCAGTTTGTAGGCTTTTAAAGTACTCCGTATGAAAGACGAGTAGATAACTTTTAGTATCCGTTTCAAGTGTATCTTCCGGCTGAATTGCGTTCATCATGTGTTCCATTACAGTAATTCTTAAATGAAGGATGATAATTCAATCGGTCTTAACCACTACATTATAATGCAATCGGTGAACAAGGATCGTGAAGTATGCGTTAAAAAATTAAAATATTTGTTCGCATATACTCCTCTTAAATTTCATTTACCTCCGTTGTTTGATTTCGACTTTGAAAAGATTTATCTTCTGTTTTCCATGCACATAATAATGTAAAAGACCTAAAAATGGCCATGAATAAGCTTCGTAAAGCCAATTGGGCGTCGAAGCGCTTAAAATTTCTATAGTCGTGAAAGATAGGCTCTTGTACTCGCTGCTTTGTATTATTTCTGCGTGAATATAAATCGACGTGGGAAATTTTGACATATTATTTGGCGCATTGTTGTTCGATGCATAAAGAAAACGGGCCATTCAAATGCTGCGGACTAATCATGGCGCATTTATTAATTATTTATCTCTTTTCTCAAATTTCGTACGTTCATATATTTCTGAAACCGTAGGATTATTATTTTATTCGAGGTAATAAATTAACTTTAAATAATCGATTTTCATTGCGTTATTCAACTCTGAGGCCACATTTATTCGGGTAAAATTGGAAGAGGGATCGAAAAGCAATTTCATAAATGTTCACACACCGAGGTATTCACTTCACTTTCTATTAGTTTTACTTACTAACGTACGATACTATTTTTAATGTAATTTAATATAATAATAATGGAATCAATACAGTAATTGGAAAATGGAGTGTATAGTATCCTGCAGCAATTAAAATTTGTTATTTGCGTGCAAGAATGAGTTTATACGTAAGATTGGTCGGTGTTGGCGTTGCTAAATGTATAAGAGAAATTTTGTATCATTACTTTGAAATTGCTCATGATACATACATATACATACATA